>PVHP010000048.1:0-248402 GCA_004024765.1 Zapus hudsonius
CCCCCCCCATCTCCAGTCAGCTGGATATCCTCCTCCGTGGGCCGTCTGGACCAGTCTTTGTGGTAGGGGACCATGGATAGCCTAGTATTCAGCCGGGTTCTCCTGACCCAAGTGTGTTGTTACTGAGGGGTGCCATGCCTCTGATATTCTCCCCCACTACGGCTCTCACAATCTTTCCGCCCCTCTTCTGCTCAGTTCCCTGAGTCATGGTGGGTGAGTATTAAGGCTGCTTTAATGTTGTGATCTTAGGGGTTTTGTGTCAAGATTCATTGGTTTCTGTCTCACCCTTTGTTGATTGAATGGCTGTGGCTGTAGGTCCCTTGTTCATCCTGTCATTCTCTGCAGGGTTCCCTATAGATCCTCCACGGTATGACTGTGGTGGCTCATCTCTTGCCAGGATCTCAGCTTTCTGCCTGTGGTCTGTTGGTAGGGTTATATGGGCCACAGCTCTCTCGTTGCATCCTGAAAAATACAAACACAATCTCCATCAGAGAATGAGATCAGTATAGGTTAACAAATATACACCATTCTGGATTACCAAGATTCTATTTTTAGTAGCCTCCCCGTCGTCAGTCACTCGCATAGTTCATCTTTTCTTGGGAACCCAAGAGTACGGGATCCGGTGCATATCGCCCTGAATCCCCAGTTCCAATCAAGGGTTCCCCCTCACTGAGTGGAATATTTGGCTGAATTTAATAGCTGTTGATTGTCTCCCCTAGGCCCAGGCTCCTCCATTGCACAAGTGCTCCTTTCTTGGTTTGCTGTTCTCTCCCAGTAGGAGGTGTGGTAAGCCTACTCATGGCCGCAGACTGTGTTTCATGCCAGTGGTCTGTTTACTCCAGCTGTCGTTATCTGCTTCACCTGGCAGCTTGTGTAGTGCCTTCCAGCACTGCTCTAACTGCCATCTGGGGGCTGGTTACCATTCCAGACCTCAAAGGGTCTCTCGATACTGATCAATGGCATTCTGTGGTTTCTTCAGTGATAGGGTTTTGCCTCAGGCCTGGGAAGGGCGTTCAAGAGGTTTGACAGAATTCTGTCTTGTTTTTGGAACCTCATGGTTCACTTTGGTCAACAGCTCAGTGAGGGAAGGAACCGGTGGCTGGGACCTGGGGTTGTCAGACTGCTCAATTATTCACAGGCTTAGACATTCTTCCCTACTACTCATGGCCCCTCTTGCCAGTTGACGCCCACTACTTGCTCTGTAGGTTACAGTATGCTCGTGAGGATTTTATGTTTTTGAACCTAATTTGGTTTAGCCTCATGCTTAAGCCATTCCCCTCCCCCCATCACTTACACCTCATTTATAACCTCTCACTTCTTTCTGCTAGTCTGCGTAGAGAAAATGGTTATCCTGGTTAAGGACCACATATGAGGGAGAGGATGCAGCGTTCAATTCTCTGTTCTTTTGAGTGTTCGCTTAGTAAGATCTGCTCAAAGTCAGACCGTTTTTTTCCTGAATTTTGATATGTCATTTTTCCTTTCAGCTGAGTAGAATTCCATCATGTAAATATACCACAGTTTTGCTGTCCATTCCTCCATGGATGGGCATTTGGGTTGATTCCAGTTCTTGGCTATTATGAATTGAGCTGCTATAAATATAAGTAGTATAAAATTTTCTGCATCGAGATGTGACATCTTGCAGGTAGATGCCTAGTAGAGGGATAGCTGGGTCCATTGGTAGTTCTATGTCCATTGTGTCTAGGAGTCTCCACACTGCTTTTCACAACGGTTGAACAAGTTTGCAATCCCACCAGCAGTGAATGAGGGTTCCTTTTTCCCTGCATCCTCACCAGCAATGATTGTTGTTGGTTTTCTTTATGATTGCCATTCTGACAGGGGTAAGATGGTTTTCTGGTTAGCATTGAGAACAGCACTCATTCTTTCTGTGACTACCTTTGTAATGTTTCCTGGGCCATGGTGGGTACTGGCACTCATCTTTCGCTTCTGGTCATTTTGATGGGTTGTGGGTCTCTCTGGTATTGACTGCCATGAAGTAAGTTTTTAACCAACAATGAGAGCAGCACTGATCCAAGGGGAAAAGCATAGATATTTACATGGATTTTTGGTGGTGTAACACCTCCATTTAGCCAAAGAACAGTTGAAGCTTCCCTCTAGGGTCTATGATCTTCCAAGCCATAGGCTTTTGACTTGGTTCTCAGTACCAGGCATGAATTCTCTTTGATTCATTGGGCCTCATGTCCAGTCAGAGAGCATTTGATTACCCCATGGCTTTTATGTACCACTATTGCAGCAGTGGGTACATTTTTCTTGGCTTGTTAATTTTATAGCTCACAGGATTCACTGTTTATGGCATCTTGTTGTTTTGCTTTTTTTTCCCTTTGTTTGTTTGTTTTTAGGTAGGTAGGATCTCACTCTAGCCCAGGCTGACCTGGAACTCACTCTGTAATCCCAGGCTGGCCTGGAACTCACAGTAATACCCCCCACACACACCTCTGCGCCCCCCCCCCCCCAGTGCTGGGATTAAAGGCATGGACTACCATGCCCTGCTTATGGTGTATATGTTTTTAGTGTGTGTTGATGGCTGCCTGGAAAATAGACTGCGTCTCCACTGCTCACATGCAAGTTGCAGCTTTGATGCAGGGCACATTGATAAGACTTTTTTGCAAGTGCCAGAGCTCTTTGGCACTGAATTCTACTCAGCTGAAAGGAAAAATGACATATCAAAATTCAGGAAAAAACGGTCTGACTTAGAGCAGATCTTACTAAGCGAACACTCAAAAGAACAGAGAATTGAACGCCGCATCCTCTCCCTCATATGTGGTCCTTAACCAGGATAACCTCTCTACCCTTTTCTTTGACCCTCTTAATCCCTTCTGCTGTGTTGACATTCTGCCTTCTGAGGTAGCATAGACTACCTGATAATTACCTTCTGTCTATGATAATGCAATCCTCTAGATTTCTGGCTATGCACTAGTATCCTCTGACACATAAACCTGATGTGTAACATCTGTGGAAGATGACTGACTATTTCAATTAATGTTTTAGCTTTATTTTAGGAAAATATTAAAAATTTGAAAATTTATTTCCAACTTCCTTTTAATCTGAATACTTTGAAATAGCTAGCAATGGAGTGTACACATAGAAGAATAAGGATGAGCAGGCAGACCTGTTCCTTTGTGGCTCTGTTCTGTTTAGAAAAGGCGTGTGTCATCTGAAGAGGATGGGAAGGTGTGCTGTGGTATGGGCTGGAGTCGGGTAGGAGCTGAGTGAGCAGTTGTGGGGACTTGGGTGGTGTTCCTGACTACTGCCACTCATGCTTCCTCCAGAACTCACAGAATTGACCTCTCAGAAAGGCGAAGTGTACCTTATGGAAATTATTATGCTTTAGGTAGTAGGAGAAAACACATGGCACCTGAAGGAACTTAAAAATGACGGGAAATTCCTTGAGTTTTTTTCAGTGGACAAAGCCCTGTTTCTAATGTAGCAGGGTCTTGCTGGCATCTTGTTAACACTTATATTCCTGCACCTGATTTTGGTGTCTAGAACTTGTAAAGTAGAAATCACATTCTTGGACTCACTGGGAAAAGCTGTTTCTATAATTAGCTATTTGGAGAGAAGTTCATCATTAGTGATAATGGAGATTGTATTGCTGGAATGAGGAGGGAGCCATGCCTTAACTCTCTGGAAGCTGGAAAGATCCTCCTCTGTAGGCATAGACTAGTGAGTGGGTAGCCTAGCCTATCCAATGGGTGGGATCTGAACTGTATACATTTTTGAAAGCAAGGTTTTATTGTACAAACAGGCATTCATTTTTATCTGTGTGTGCGTGCAGTCTATGGCTACTTGTCAAGGGCAGAATCTGAAGTGACAGATCTTGTGTGTCTTACAAACCATAAAACATTACTACCTTACCCTTTATTGATAGTTGTCAGTCCCTTGCCTGGCACATAGCACTTAACATTACACAGAGTATAAGAGTCTTGCAAAGATTGAGAAGGGTTTATTACTATCATAATTAGCTTTGTCGAGTGCTGGAACACCATGCCACCTTTTGGAATATCTCCTTTCATCCTTCCAACTGTCTAAAATAGTGTTGATTTTTACAAACTGGCACAGGGAGAATCTGCTGGCCTAGGATCAAAACTTGTGAATGACTCATGAATGGTAAGAAGCATGCATTTTCATGAAAGTGGATCACAGAAATTTTTTTTTTTTTAAACTAGGAATCTTTCTGACATTGATCAAGATGGAAAACTCACAGCAGAAGAATTTATCCTGGCTATGCATCTAATTGATGTGGCCATGTCTGGCCAGCCACTGCCCCCTGTCCTGCCTCCAGAATACATTCCACCTTCCTTTAGGTAAGTAATATTTGCTTCTTGATAGAAGTGATATGCGTTCCAAACTTGGCTTTGTTTCTATTCCTGGCAAGAAATTTGAAATATCTATGAATTCAAAAGACTTTTTTTTTCTTAAGTTCTGTGTTGAGCCTGGTCCTGTTCTATTCTTCAGAGTTTCATATATTCTAGATGGCAAAAGCAATCAAGAAAAACATCAAGATTGTTAATTTTTGTGCCACCTATGACTGAAACTCACTAGAAATTGTAGGAGCAGATGTTCAGATTAAGAGAAACTGTAATGCATGTGTGTTTAGGACATAAAGCAAAGAGATTGCTCCTGTGAATCACACATATTCAAGAGGTAACAAAATGTTAAAAATTATCCTGATCTGAAACAGACTTGGTAGAGATGCTTTGAGCCCCACTTGTCCATTCAGGAGCAGAGCCCCCTGTGGCCATTCCCCCACCACCACCTGCACGTGGACTGCAAAATACAGCAGCTAGCATTGTCCAACTCCTGCTTTTCAATGTAAAAGACAAGGAAGAGTTATTAAGCACCAAGAAGCCTGAGTGAAATGAAAATGGGAATTTTTATCCAGAGACCTCCGTTTCTGCTCCTGTGTGGTGCCAGGAGCAAGATGAGGAAACTGAGTAGGTAGGAAGCAACAGGTAGCTGAGGTAGCTTTCCTGTAAAGATCACTGAGGGAAATCTAACATTACAAAATGTTTAAAGAGGGCTTGGAGAGATGGCTCAGCGGTTAAAGGAACTTGCTTCCCGGTTTCCCAGTAGTACCCACATACAGCCAGATGCACTAAGTGGCACATACATATTTTCATTTGCAGTGGCAAAAGGCCTGGTGTGCCCATTCTCTCTCCCGACCTTGCTCTTTCAAATGATTTTAAAAAATCATTTTTAAAAAAGAAAATGCTATAAAAAATACAAGAATGAAAATGATGATTGTTTTTCAAGAGCAGGCTTAAAGATTGGCACTGATCAGTGAGGTGTTTGTTTTTAGAAGCATGGAGTACAGGCACTCATGTGTTTAGGAAGGATGGATGGAGAGGTCGTGAAGGGAAAGTTGCTGCTCCCAGTTAGCTGCACTGCTGATGTTCCCTGGAGCAGCTGAGACTTGGTACTAGCCAGCAGCTCTTACTGAGTGCTTACTGTATCCCAGGCATGGTTCTAACCATGTGATGTTTATTAGCTAATTCAGCCCTTGGGCACTGTCCAAGTCTGGGTGGCAGTTTTACTGATTTTATCAGCTTGTGGCGAGGGGAGGGGTGATGGTTGAGAGGATGCTAGGAATCAAACCTAAGACCTCGAGCATCCAAAGCATGTGCTCTATCACTGAACTACATCCCTCACAAGAACATGGGCACTCAGCATCTGATGACACTTGGATAATCTGTAGATCAGTTATCTTTTCCTCAGTATAATAAAATTGGCTCCGTGGTGTGGTATAATTTAAAACTTATTTTTCTTTCCTTGCCCATTTCTACCCACACAGCTTTATATGGCTATGTTCTTTCTTTCACTATTGCAGAAGAGTACGATCCGGCAGTGGGATGTCAGTCATTAGCTCAGGATCTATGGATCAGAGGTTACCAGAGGAGCCAGCCTCAGAGGAGGAGCAGCAGCAGTTAGAGAAGAAACTACCTGGTAAGGCAGCTATGTGTCGTCTGACTGATATCATATTCGAGATTTTCTACTTGTATGTCAGTGAAGTGAAAATTAATTTAGTTTCTAATGTTTTTGTTGTTTCTTCAACTGACTAATCATAAAAAGATACTCTAATCAACATTATGGAATATAGAACACTAAAAATTTGATGTTATGGTGGTTTCATAGTATCACCAGTACAAAAATAGAAAGAGGCTGGTGAGATGGCTCAGCAGTTAAAAACACTTGTTTGCAAAGCCTGTCAGCTAGGTTTTGGCCTGTGTTCAAATTCCCAGTACCCCTGTAAAGCCAGATACACAAAGTGACACATGCATCTAGAGTCAATATGCAGTGGCAATAGGCTTTGGTGTGTCTGTTCATGTTCTTTCTCTCTCTCCCTTTCCTCACAAATAAAAAACATTTGTAAAGGGGGAAATAGAACATACACAAAATGAAAAGAATCTTTGATTGTTATTGGTGAATTGGAATCTGCTAAACATCAGGAACCTATTTTAAATTTAATATAACCTTAATTTTCAATAGTATATCTATTATACTATTAAATTAGCATGAAGTGGCTATGAATTATTAACTCCCGAGGAGCAGTTGAAATTTATTGAGAAGGGCCGGACAGTTGATTCTGAAGTTAAAGGCACTTACTTACAAAGCCTGCTGGCCTGGGTTTAATTTCCCAGTACCCACATAAAGCCAGACACACAAAGTAGCGTGTGAGTCTGGACTTCATTTGCAGCACAAGAGACCCTTGTGCAACCCGTTTTTCTTTCTTGCTCTCTCAAAATAAATATATAGAAGATTAAAGGTGATCACAGTTCATGGAGATCACAGTCTGTTTGTCGTAACTAGAGTCATTGGCTCAGGACAGGCACACATGCTTCTTAATCTGTTTTTAAAAGTCCATTAATGTCATCATGAGAGGTCCATCTTCGTGACCTAATCTAATCCAAAGACCCTATGTCCAAATAGTATCACACTGGGGTAGCTAAGGCTTCAACCTTTGAATTGGGGAGGGGGTGTACAGACCTTCTGTTTCTGAATTGAGGGGGGGCTACACAAACATTCTGTCTATGAGGGAAGAGGGTGTACAAACATTCTATCTCTGAGTTGAGGAGGGACTATGCAAACATTTTGTCTGTTAACAGTGGCCTTACTTTCTCACAAGGCTGTGCAAACACCACCTTTCTCTTTCTTTTTCCAAAAGAAAACGGCACATCCAATCACCTCCCATTCTCCATTCCCTGCAGCCCTGGCAACCACATGTCTGCTTTCTGATTCTTTGGACTGACTGTGGCTCTTTCACTTAAATGGAATCATTATTTGACCTTTTGTGTCTGGTTTCTTTAACTTGGCACAGGGTTGGCTCCATGTTTTAGCATGGAGCATTACTTCATTCTCTTCTGGATGTAGGGGTTCAAGGTAAACTTTAAGGTGACAGATTGAAGCAGTGCCTCCTTTTCTGCAATTACTAGTTAAAAAGTAACATGAAAACCTGGACACCCCTGTCATGTTTGATTGCTGGTCCCTGACAATAGTATGTGAAGGAAGTCTATAAAGCAGGAAGTCTGAACTGGAGCATGGGAGAAGCCCAGGAGGAGTGCACACAGCTGCAGGCCTCACGGCAAAGTGAGAAGTTACAATAAGGCTTGTTGGGTGAACACAGGCCTGCTGTGAGGGCCAGGGTTTGTGCCAAGGAGTCACACACACATGAGGCAGACAGAAAATTCATGAGTGGGGGATCGAAGTGAAGCCAACCTGGGGCCATAGAGTGATTTCCAGGTCAGCCTGGCAAGGGTGAGAACTTGTCTTGGAATAGTACATTGCCAAAACCAGTAAGGGAGATGGAGAATGGGGTTTTGAGAAAAGTAAAATAGATTATAAGGATTAGAGAAAAATAATGGAATTAAAATTTATGATTGGGGAGCTCAGAGAGCCTTTGAGGAAGGGGCGGTGGAGTTGAGGAGGCAGCGAGAGCCATAGACAACACAACAAGACCAGAAATGATAGCTGACTCCCTGGCAGGAGATGAACCACCCCTAACACATCAGCTAAGGCCCAGGTGAAACCACCAGGAAGTGGTGAGATGAACGACGAACAAGAGTGCTGCCCCAACAACCTCTGCCAGAGTAATGGAGGCAGACACCGAAGACCCTTAAAATGTTCCAAAGCAGAAATCCAGAGGCTGCCAAAAGCTCAACACTAAAGCAGACTTCAAACATACCCACCACGGCTCAGGGGACTTTGTGGAAGAGGGGGCAGAAGAATGTAAGAGCCATGGTGGGGGACTATCAGAGGCACTGCCCCCTCCCCACTAACTTTTGCTCACACAACTCAACCCTCCAGTTCATGGAGCATTCCAGCAATCCCACTGAGGAGGACTCTCAGTGGAATGGGAGAACAGAGGAGGGAAATGGTGGGACCAACACGTGAATTGTACACACAAAGTTTCTACTTATTAAAAAAAATAAATTTAAAAATTCATGATTGTTGAATCAAAGAAGCTGAGCAAAGGATTAGAAAAAATAACTAGGCTGGAGAGATGGCTCAGCTGTTGAGGCACTTATCTGCAAGGCCTAATGACCCAGGTTCAATTCCCCAGTACCCATGTAAAGCCTGATGCACAGTGGCACATGTACTGGAGTTTGTAGTGGCTGGGGGCCCTTGCATGCCCATTTTCTTTGTCTCTCTTCTCCCTTTCTCTGCTTGCAAAAAATAAATAATACAAAGTGAAAGATTATTTGCTGTGATCACACAGAAATGAGATTGCAGCTTGTTCTTACTGTGTAGCAAGTGCTTTTGTTGGGACAGAAGGCACATCAGCAGTTTCAAGTTCATGCAGGCCAGGCATGGTGGCACATGCCTTTAAACTCAGCACTCGGGAGGCTGAGGTAGAACAATCGAAATGAGGCCAACCTGGGTCCATAGAGTGAGTTCCAGGTCATCCTGGGTGAGGGTGAGAACTTGCCTTGGAATAAAACAAATACAAACTCCCAAGCTAATGCAAGAGAGACAGGTGATGACATAGTAGAGATGAGGGGGATCAGTTGTCCAACCAAGGCTGGGAGAAGGCAGCGAAACAAAGAAAGAAGAGTGAGTGAGAAAGACTTCTGGAGATCAGTAGGGACATTCATTAGTTACTTGTTCATTGTTGTGAACAAATCCCTGACAGAAGGAACTGAAAGAAGGAAAAGGTTGAATTCTGCTTATTTTGTCCTAGTTACACATGCACGCTAACCGTGGGGCTGCTCCCTGGCTGCTAACCTCTTGCCTCTCGATGTCTTTCCTCCTCTCCTCTTCCCTCTGCCTGTAGGGGATTACAGCAGCAGGAGCAAATTGACAGCTTGTCACATCTGCAGGCAGGAAGTAGAGGATGAACAGGAAGTGGGGATGGGTTATGAGACCTGGAGTCATGCCCTCCCAGAGATCCACTTCTCCAGCAAGGCTCCGGTGCCTAAAGGTTCCCCAACAGTGCCATCAGCTACGTTCTAAGTGCTCAAACACATGAGCCTATGGGGATATTTTATGTTAAATCCCAACAGGGTGTTAAAAAGTTTATTAACAATGGCACAATAAAACTAAAGAGAGTTGGGGCTGGAAGAAAATGCTCAGCAGTTAAGGCACTTGCCTATAAAGCCTAACAGACCAGGTTCAGTTCCCCAGTACCCACATAAAGCCAGATGCACAGAGTAGCACCATACAGCTGTAGTTTGTTTGCAGTGGCTAAAAGCCCTGGCTTGCACATTCTCATTCTCCCCCCCCCCATTGCAAATAAATAATAAATAATTTTTTTTAAATTAAAGAATTCTGGATTTTAGTTTGTTACTACAAAATTCCAATATGCACATAGAATTTTCTTTGAAAATCAGGACTCTTCCTCACTAATGACTGCTTGTTTTGCAGTGACATTTGAAGATAAGAAACGGGAGAACTTCGAGCGTGGCAACCTGGAGCTGGAGAAGCGCCGGCAAGCGCTCCTGGAGCAGCAGCGCAAAGAGCAGGAGCGCCTGGCACAGCTGGAGCGTGCCGAGCAGGAGCGGAAGGAGCGGGAGCGCCAGGAGCAGGAGCGCAAGCGGCAGCTGGAGCTGGAGAAGCAGCTGGAGAAGCAGCGGGAGCTCGAGCGGCAGAGGGAGGAGGAAAGGAGGAAAGAAATCGAGAGGCGAGAGGTGAGCAGCCCCACAGTTTGCGTGCATGCATAACTAGGACAAGTTGGGGTTTGCTTCTGAGTGGTCATCACTGCTCTCGCTCAGAAGTCCGTCGCCCCATAAAGAAAGTCCTTATCCAGTAAGCAGCTGTTCCCCATTCCTCTCTGCTCCAATGCCTGGTAACTGCTAATTTATGTTCTATCTTTATTGATTTACCTATTCTATGGACAGCTTCCTCAATTTGGTATCAGCTGGAGAGGAGTCAAGTCACTCTTGTCTCTTTCCCATTTCACTCTTGCTACTACAGAAGCTTGTCAATGAAACATAAAGACAAAGGAAGGTATTTTTTTTCTTATTTAAAAAAAGTAGTACAGCTGGACATGTTGGCTCACATGTATAATCCCAGCATTTGGGAAGCTGAAGTAAGAGGATCACTGGGAGTTTAAGGCCAGCCTGGGCTACAGAGTAAGTTTCAAGTCAGTTTGGGCTACTTCAAAACAATGGGGGGGGATGAAAAAGGCAAGAAAAAGTAGTACTTTGGCTTCATCTGACAGTTAATGCTCTAGAAACTAGAGTGTCACCATCAGCTGCTTTTTGTCCAAGCGGAGGCACAGATAATAGGTAGACTTTTTTGTTCATTCGTTTATTTGATGCTGGAGATATGCACAGACTCGCATCACTAGTTCCTGGAGATACAGAGGAGACAGGATGCTCTCTATCGGGCTTCCAGGGTCTGGCAGCGTGGCTGAGAGCTTGTGACGTGAGAGGCGGTCACACTAACTAGCCTTTGTGCTCTGCTCAGCAGTCCCGATTCAGTGTGGACACTTCCAGATAAATTATAGCTTTTACAGCAAAGAAAGAAATGAATGATTAAGATAAGATTCATAGATTTTTAAAACTTGAGCTACATATTTGGACGTTCCTAATTGGAACCTGAAATGCTCCCAAACCCAAATCTGTACTCAAAAAGTTACGATTTGGGAATTTTGGATTGGGAATGGTTAACCTGGAAAGCCTATCCAAGTTTTCCTTCCTACTTGTGAGTTTGTAAATAAGGACCACCTTATTGTGGTTAGAATTAAGAAATGTGGACTGGAGAGATGACTGCAGTTACAGGTGCTTGTTGGAAAGGCCTTGGTTTTATTCCCCAGCACCCACATAAAGCCAGATGCATACAGTGGTACATGTGTCTAAAGTTCGTTTGCAGTGGTATGAGATCCTGGCATGTCCCCTTTCTCTATTTGTAAATAAATAAAAACATTTTTAAAAAATGAATAAGCTGTCTGTCACAGGCTGCAAAACGGGAACTTGAACGGCAGCGACAACTGGAATGGGAACGGAATCGAAGGCAAGAACTTCTAAATCAAAGAAACAAAGAACAGGAGGACATTGTGGTGCTGAAAGCAAAGAAAAAGACTTTGGAATTTGAGTTAGAAGCTTTGGTGAGTGAAGTTTGCCTGTGCTTTAGATGTAGACTAACATTGAGCTATTAAAAATGGTCTAATTGCTGTTTTTCATTTGTTGAAGAATGATAAGAAGCATCAACTAGAAGGGAAACTTCAAGATATCAGATGTCGATTGACCACCCAAAGGCAAGAAATTGAGAGTACAAACAAATCTCGAGAGTTAAGAATTGCTGAAATCACCCACTTGCAGCAGCAGTTACAGGTGGGAATTGGGTTTCATAAAAGCTTGCAGGTGGCCAAGCTTTCATCTCAGCCCATTGATATATCCAACACATATTCCACATATAGTGCGTATTGGGGTCTGGCTGGTAGCAGTGAAGTGGGTGGGTGGGATTTGCCACTAGAAAGTGGCTTTGAAGTAAATCAACAACTGCTTGCTGAACATGCTCTGGGCCAGGCACCTGTAGGCATTGAGGCAGCAGCCTTGAACATTGGAGATGCCTACCTCCTGCTGGAAGCAAGGAAGTGAAGTATGTGTGGGTTGAGTTTCTGTTGCCCAGGGTGCTTAGGACAGATCTTTAAAATTCCAGGCTTTTTTAAAATTTTTATTTTCAAGCAGAGAAAGAGAGAGTGCAGCAGGGCCACTACCTTGTGGGTCTGGCATATGTGGGTACTGGGGAATTGAACCCAGGGCCTTAGGCACTGGAGGCAAGTGCCTTAACTGCTGAGCCATCTCTCCAGCCCTCTTTTTTTTTTTTTTCTGAGTTTAAAAAATAAATGTCTTGGGCTGGAAAGATGGCTCAGCGGTTGAGGCACTTGCCTTCAGTGCCTAAGGCCCCGGTTCAATTCCCCAGGACCCACATAAGCCAGACCCACAAGGTTGTGGCCCTGGTGCTCTCTCTCTCTCCCTCTCTCTGTCTGCTTGAAAATGAATAAATAAAATATTTTAAAAAAAGAAACTGTACTTTAAAAAAATAATAAATAAATGTCTTGGGTGATGGGACTCAAGTCTAGACATGGGATTCATTTATGTTTCATATATACCTTACATGCATTATCTGAAAATAATTTGACATGGTGTGTCTATATGCTATCTGAACAGTTTCAGATTGTATTGCATTTTGTATATCAGATCTTCAGATTAAGAATGCTGAATTTTTGCTCTATTAGAAGATGATAAAAGACAAGAAAGAATCCTGGGAGTAGAGAAATTATGGTTTTAACTAAATGAGTCAGAACAGGCCTTTCTTTGAGGCCAACATTTGAAGGCAAAAGATATATACAATCTGAAGAGGAACCAGAGTATTGAGTCCAACATTTGAGCACAGACCCGAATGGATGTGGAGCTAAACTGTGTCTGGCAGAACAAGCTTTAGGTAGAGAGCAGTGCCCATGTCCCCAGGCTCTCCAGGTCTCTGGGATGCTAGGTACAGCATCCAGACCACTGGGAGTCAGATGAAAGACAGGTCACACAGGGCCTATCATCCAGCAGCAAGACTTAGGCTTTGTTTTTGATAATTTCAATAATTCAGTACAATTATGTTAGTGAGGATGTGAGAGATGATAGTTGGGCATACAGTGGAGAGTAAAAGGGCAAGGACAATTTATGTTCAAGTCTTATTTAGAAATATTTAGAAATTTCATTTCTCTTGGGTAAATGTTTTGTAGTGAATTGTTTTTGTAAGTCTGTCGATTGCACAAAGCATGCTGTTTCACATCCTAACTCAGTTTCTGGGTGACACAGTGACTTGTTATCCTTGTCAACACTTGCTGTTGTCATTATTGTTAATGTTAACATTTCTGCTGATATGTACATTTTAATTTGCATCCCCCTGAATTCTGATTATATTGGGTACCATTTTATGTGTTTATTGGTATTATTTGTGTCATTGTAGAAGTGCTTGATCAGATATTTTATTCATTTTTATTGGATTAAAGGATGACAAGGCGTTTATCACATACATGTTTTGCATATATTTTCTTCTCGTCCTGTGACTTGCTTTTTGTGTTTTTTTTTTGTTGTTGGTGGTGGTAGTGTTTTTGTTTTGTTTTGTTTTTTTAAGACAGGATCTCCCTGTATATCCCTGGTTGGCCTGAAACTTACTATGTAGACCAAGCTGGCTTTGAATTTGGGACAATCTTACCTTCCTTTGTCTTCCAAGTGCTAGAATTATAGGTGTACCAACACCCAGCTTGCTTAGCATTTCTGTGGTAGTGTTTTGTGTATGTATTCATTGCAAGCAGGGGTGTGTGTATGTACATGGGCATACTTGGAGGCCAGAGTTCAACCTTCGGTGACATCTACCTTTTTTGAAACAAGGTTTCTTCTTGGCCTGAATTTATCACATAGCCTCGATTGGCTGACAGTGAGCCCAGAGACCCACTTCTTTTCCCCTCTCCAGCACTGAATTATAAGCAGGTGCCACTAAACAGCTTTTTATTGTTGTTGCTATTTTTCCTTTTCTTTTAACCTGGGATATGAGGATCAAACTCAAATATTGTGTAATAAAACACACTTTTATTGTTTATGATTGATATTTTAAATGTTTACTTATAGGTAAATACAAATCAAGATTCCTGAGAAAGTAGTGAAAAATACTATGTATCTTTTTACTTTTATGTGTAGATGCAAATGTATCCATGTGTGGAGACCAGGTGTCAACACTGGGTGTCTTCCTCATTTGCCCTCAGCCTTATTTTTGAGACAAGGTCTCTCCCTGAACCTGAAGCTCACTGCTTTTTTTTTTTCTAGGCTAGCTACTGTGCAAGCTTCTGGGGCCCGCTGTTTCTGCACTAGTATTACTGGCAGGTGCTGCTACACCTGGCTTTGTTTGTTTGTTTGTTTGTTTTTTAACTTCACCAGGCTAGGCGCAATGGTTCAATGGGTACAGTGTTTGACAACTAAGCTCTCATGCTTGAGTTTGATTCTGAGTACCCACATCAAAAAGCTGTGTGTGGTGGCATGCTCAGGTAGCATCTGAGGAATGACATCTGAGGTTATTATCTGGTTTTCAAATGCACATGTGTATCACACATCCATGCACACAGAGTAATAAAAATTGATTTGACCTTTTTTTTGAAACTTAGGTTATATATTTTAAAGTAATGCTTATAAACATAAAACAGTCTCAATTTTCCATGTCAGGTTTGCTCTTAATGCTTGTTTCTTCAGGATTTACTAAGAGGTCTTGCTTTAATTTCAGGAGGAGAATCAGAGAAGGATAAATTCAACTGGCTTTGCTTTTGGGGAAAAAGACTGATTTGTATATTTGATTTTGTGAAGATTTGGGGGGGTAGATTATTCATAGACTAAGAGGCACCCAAGCCTACTGTGTTGAACTGCCTCTGCCATACAGGCCCCAACATACTTCTGGAAATTCTAAAGTAAGGCATTTTGTTCTTTAAAACAAAAGTCAGTGTGTATAGATCACTTTTTTAAGCAAGGTAAAAATAAAAGTCATCTTGATCATCCCAGAAAGGCTGCCAGTGCACTAAAATGTGTAAACTCTGTAGAGGATAATTTCAGCTGAATTTAAGCAAATTCTGTGCTTGGCAAGTGACCCACAAAAACGCAAAACACAGTTTTGTACCGTGTGACTTTAGCCTTTTTCTTTTGCCAGTTTAAAAAAAAAAGTTTTTTTAAAGACGTCTGTGAACCTGTTTAAAATTCCCTTCTGTGGCAGAAAACATGTGTGTCAGCTAAGATTCTAGTTGTGACAAATCTCTCTTGGAGTTCTGCTTTCAGCTTCACATAGACAATAACTCAAGTTCAGGCTTAGAAAGTTCCAAAGCTCAGAATGGGAAGTAGGATGATTCCTGCTGAGTTATTTTGCAAACACAAGGCCATTACATCTCTACTTGATCCCTATGCAATTATAAGATCTTCACTTTTTCTTTACAGAGTCCATCTTAGAATGCATTTTTAAAAGCTTATTAATATCTACTAAGTCAACAAAAATGTAAGCAGTATCAAGGGAGCTATAAATGTCTTAACTTTATTTTAGTAAAAAAAAGCATTTGGCAGATAGTTAATTCCTTGGCAAGAAAGCCAGCCACTACCCTGACAGAATGTGGGGAAGATTCAAGATAAGATTAGGAGTGTGTGAGGGATGAGAGCACTGATTTAAGCTTAGGTGATACTGAGTGATTGCCTGGCAACCCACCCGGTCATTCACTGTTGCTTTCCCCCCTGTCTCCTAGGAATCGCAGCAGATGCTTGGAAGACTTATTCCAGAAAAACAGATACTCAATGACCAGTTAAAACAGGTTCAGCAGAACAGTTTGCACAGTAGGTATTTGATTTCTTTAATGCTTGTGTGGGTTTGTTTGGTGTGTGAGTACATATGATGACCTTGGCTGTTGTTCCTCAGGAACACAGGCTACCTTTTCTTGAGGCAGGGTCTCTCATTGGTATGGAGCTCACCAAGTTAGGAAAGACTAGCCGGCCAGTGAGTTCTAGAGATCCTCCTGTCACAAACTCCTCCAGCGCTGCAGTTACAAGCAACTGCCACCATACCTGGCTTTTACAGGGATGCTAGGGATTCAAACTCTCAGGTCCTCATGTTTGTGAGACGAGCACTTTACTGACAGCTATCTCCCCCACACTTAAGTTTTCTTTATCACTACTTCTTCTTTTCCTATTTCTTCTTCCTCTTCCCTCCTCCTCCTTTCCTTTTCTTCCTTTTTTTTTTTTTTTTTTTTTTTTTTTTTTTTTTTTTTTTTTTTTTTTTTTGGCTTGGTTTGGTTTGGTTTTTTTGAGGTAGGGTCTCACACTGTGTAGTCTCAGGGTAGACTCCAACTCACAGTGATCCTCCTACCTCTGCCTCCTGAGTGATAGAATTAGAGGCTTGAGCCACCATACCCGGGTCTGGAGTTTTCTTTTTAAAGCTGGCCTTTTTTGGTGCTGGGGTCGAACCCAGGGATTGTATATGCTCAGCATGTGTTTAGTCACCGGGCTACTCACCTCAGCCCCAACTTTTTTCTTTTTCATTTGCAAGAATTTCCTTAAGAGACACCTGAGTTCTAAACATTTCCTTGACTGCCAGATAGCATGTTTCTTGTCTTTTCTGAACTAGGAGATTCACTTGTTACCCTCAAAAGAGCCTTAGAAGCAAAAGAAGTAGCCCGGCAGCAGCTCCGAGAACAGCTGGATGAGGTGGAGAAGGAAACCAGGTCAAAGCTGCAGGAGATTGACATCTTCAATAACCAGCTGAAGGTAACTGTGCCTGCAGCCATGGACGGCTTGCCATTCCTTTCCCAGCTGGCAGGGTGGGCAGGTGATACTGAAGCCCAGGCAGAAGGTGTGCCATGCTGGTGTGCCCAAGTGCTGAAACCCTTATGCTATGGGTGAGCATGAGGATTTTTCTGCCACTTCTTAGCTTCGGAATATCTGTTTGTCACCCCACATTTTTACATTTATTGTTTAGCAGAGTGATTGCTCTTGTCTCAGGTAGAGACAGCTAAGATTTGTTCAAACTGCACAGTGACCTTAGGACAGTGCTGAGCTTTGGGGGAGCATATGGTGTTCACCATTGCAGCCTCTCTCCAATGTAGAGACTTTCATTTGACATCAAAAAGTGATCTTGCCGGGTGTGGTAATGTATGCCTTTGATCCCAACATTTTTTGAGTCAGAGGTAAGAGAATCACCGTGAGTTTGAGGCCAGCCTGGGGCTACATAGTGAGTTGCATGTAAGCCTGGGCTAGAGTGAGACTCTACCTGGGGGGTAAGGGGAATGATCTTGAAAATGTAAGCCATAGCAAAGCCAGGAAATAAAAAGCTTGTGTCTTTTTAAAAATATATATTTTATTTTATTTATTTATTTATTTACGAGCAGAGAGAGACAGGATGGGTGTGCCAAGGCCTCTAACTACTGCAAATGAATCTCTAAACCAGGCACAGTTTATGGGAGAATTTTCTCCCCCTTTATATAGCCTTAGGGTGGGGTTTTGCAACCCTATACCAGACTTAATGGCTTCCTGCAACTCTTGAATTTCCTTCCTGCACAGCCCACACAGTTAAGGCTGTTTACTTTTAGCTTCTTTGAGCTTCTTTACATCCTTCCCCCTACTGAGAGGGCTGCCTTCTTGTGAACAACATCAGAGACCCACCCAAGATAATTTAAAAAACAAGTTGACAACAAAACCTAACCATCACATTATTCTTCTGAGGATTTCACCCATTTTCTTTCCTTTTTAAAAATTTATTTATTTTTTGTAAGCAAAGAGATAGCAAAAACTCCAGATGCATGTGCCACTTTGTGAATCTGGTTTATGTGGGTACTGTGGAATCAAATCCGTGTTCTTAGTTTGTGAAGGCAAGTGCCTTAAACTGATGAGCCATCTCTCCAGCCCATGCCCATTTTCTTTAGTTCAGGAAGAATTATACACCCACCTTCCTTACCTGATAATCAGTGATGAAAAACCTCGAATTTTTATTTAAAGAAGGAAAATATATCTTGTTTCATATAGGAAGTGTCACAAGAAACCTTTTCCCTGGGAAGAGGCAAAAACACACATCTGTTCACCCTGAGAGGGCTCAGACTACAGACAAAAGCATAAAAGTCCAATTTGGAGCCTTGCTTACAGGAGCATGGGTGGCTCAGAGGCAGCTGCAGCACAGCAAAGTCACAGCCTGTCCTGGAGGGTGACCTCATGAAAGCTGCATCATGCAGTCCTCCTCCTAGTTGACTTTCCACCTCCTATATTTGTAATCTAGCTTCTCTCAAGGTCACTTACAGCTAGGGGGAGGCAGGAGGGAACCATTGCTGGAATTCCAGGTGAGGGTCATAGGCTGTCCCCTTCTCCATCTACTATGGAGTTGTCAGGAGCCATAGGCCTGGTATCACAGTGTTATCCTGTTCCAAAGTTGTCATAGCTACCAGGCCAAAGTATTCTTTACTGTAAGATGACATCATATTATGCTGGAAGGAAACTTTGCCCCCTATACAGCAGAAGTAACATATTGAAGCTATAAAGTATACTTAGAATTACAATCTACTACTATTAGTGACTTCAGGTTTAGCATATGACCTCAAATCTTAAACCTTTGTATGATCTCTTAGAACTCACGGACTTCATTCCTTTCAGAAAAGACTTCCATGTATTTAAATAAATGCTTACTTTATAAATAAATGTGTTTATATTTTCAAGAAAGCTCCCAAGATAGGGGATAAGGGTATAACTCAGTGCTAGAGTGTTTGCCTGGTATGAACAAGGCTGTGAGTTCATTCTCTGTTAACACACACATATACAGAGCCCAAGAGTCTTTCTAATTTATCACCAACAAGCCAAGAATTTATTTTTTTTAATTTTAAAAAATATTTTATTTATTCATTTTTCAAGCAGAGAGAGAGAGAGAGAGAGAGAGAGAGAGAGAGAGAGAGAGAGAGAGAGAGAGAGAGAGAGAGAGAGAGAACCAGGGCCACCACCTTGTGGGTCTGGCTTATGTGGGTCCTGGGGAATTGAACCGGGGGCCTTAGGCTCTGGAGCATGTGCCTTAACCACTGAGTCATCTCTCCAGCCCTCAAGAATTTATTTAGAAAGGAAACAAGAACCTTATCGTAGTGATTCAATTTTGGTTCTGATTTTTTAAAAGGCAACATTTATAAAGAGAATTTAAAAGGGGAAACTGAGAGAAGAGGCAAAAAGTAGTCATACTGAAGTCCTTATGCTACAAAGTCCCCAGTTGGCAGCCTTAAAATTAAAGACTCCAGATTTGCTATCAACTATAAAATTTAGCTTCTGGATGATGACATGAAATATCTAGCTAGTGAACAGCCCAGGAATAGATTTGTTAGTGATAATTGCTTGCAGGAATTAGTACTTCTTTTTTTTTTTTTTTTTTTTTGGTTTTTCGAGGTAGGGTCTCGCTATAGTTCAGGCTGACCTGGAATTCACTATGTAGTCTCAGGGTGGCCTTGAACTCATGGCAATCCTCCTACTTCTGCCTCCCAAGTGCTGGGATTAAAGGCGTGCGCCACCACGCCTGGCTAGTACTTCTTAAAGTACTGATTTTTTGGTACTTTAGGACCAAATTTATTTATCATGGAGGATGATAGAATCTTTCCTCTTAATAATTTATGTGTGTGAGGAGTATAAGATACTGTATACTATGGTCTTATCTTTATTTTTTATTTATTTATAAGGAGAGAGAGAGAATGAATGGGTGTGCCAGGGCCTCCAGCCACTACAAACAAACTCCAGATGCATGTACCACTTTGTGCATCTGGCTTTACGTGGGTACTGGCGAATCAAACTCAGGTCATTAGGTCTTGCAGGCAAGCACCTTTAACCACTAAGCCATCTCTTCAGCCCCTGTAGTCTTGTCATTATAGCAAACATTTTAGATCATTAAAATTTCCAGATAACAGTTGGAAAGATCACAAAATTATTTTGTCTGTGTGTATTTTGCCACCATGTGTGAAGCAGTATTATGATCAGTTTATTATTCCAAATCTTAGTGAAATTTGAGTATGTAAGAAAAATTTAGAATTAAGAATCATATTCCTAGCTGGGCGTGATGTCACACACCTTTAGTCACATCGTTTGGGAGGTAGAGGAAGGAGGGTTGCTGTGAGTTCTAGGCCAGCCTGGGACTACAGAGTGAAACCCTACTTCAGGGGAATAAAAAAAAAAAAAAGAATCATAATCCTTATTAAACTTGGGAAATCAGGCTTCTGATATTAGACACAGAAGCTGTTATAAACTGAAATGCTGTCCATAGTGCTACCTGTCCTGAAGATTGCTGCTGAGAACTGAAATGACATTGATGTGGGAATGCCCTTGCTCAACTAAGGCTTTTATGCTCTTGGCTTCAGACACTTACTTTCACAGCAGGCTCATTCACTGTGAAGGCAGTGAAAGGCAAAATGTTTGGCAACAAGGGGAAAAAAAAGAGCAAGAGAAAACTGCAGAACAATATGAGAAGTGGGGGGGGGGGGAGTGCATGTAAAGGGAAATAGTAATGGAAAGAAAGATCTAAAAGAGAGCTGGAGAGACAGCAGGAGAGATGGGTGACAGCAGAGCCTCCATAATTAATAGAATAATGTTTGGCTGTTTCATAGTTTGCTGCCTTACTTTGTTCAGCATAAAATTTTAGTTTTACTTGTGTGATGTTTTTGGAAAGGCTTTTCTGCCCAGAAGCAGTAAAATTCTCTAATCCATTACTTGTGATTGTGGGAACTTTATATAGATCCTTGAACGTGATCAAATTATTAGAACATGGCCTAGATTCAGAGCAGTTAACAGATGTTGCATGGTAGATTTCTTGCCATGCCTGATGTCGCATTTCACTGGTTGTTTAGTTGGTTGAGTTTTTTGGAAATGTATGGCCTTTTTCTTTTTAAGGTTGTAAAAAATACTTAATAAAATATTGTCAGGTAAAGAGAAAAAAGCAGAAGTTAATCTCCAAACATATTCTCTCTTTTTTTTTTTCCCAACCCAAAACCCTGTTAGCAGCTTTAATCCTTTAGAATGACACGCACTCACTATGAAGGTGGATTGCCTTGCTTTATACGCTCAGGCACTTGGGGGGAAGTTGAGGTTTTCAGAACAAACAAAAGTGAGTTTTCTCTCTGGGAACATCAGAGTGGGAGAAGGTCCTGATGCCCAGTTGCTGTTGCAGAGAGGAGAGGCTTTTCTAGCTCTTTCTGCTCCCCTATACACACCCTGCCAGTCTCCATACACCTCCCACACACGGATTTCCTGTTTGAGCCATGGGATTGGTGCTTCTATTAGGCGACTATTGGCTTCAGGTTTAGAAGTAATTTATTATTTGTTTGTTGAGGTAGGGTCCTACTCTAGCTCAGTTTGCCTGGAATTCACTATATAGTCTCAGGGTGGCTTCAAACTCCCAGCAATTGGCCTCTCTGCCTCCTGAGTGCTGGGATTAAAGGCATGTGCCACCACACCCAGCTAGAAGTAATATTTTAAAATGCTTTTAAGCATTAGCATAGATCTTTTCAGAATGTAAATAGCCAATCAATATGCCCTTTTTCTTTATACTCCTCCCAAATTTAACATATCACATGAATAAACTTTCTATAACTTTGAGATAAATGTAAGGTCTGTTTATCTAGATTTGAGGTACAGTTCTGTTTTGAAATAGTTCTTGTTTAGATTTTTCCACACAGATACGAGTTCCTGTATGTTCTGGGTTTGTCAGCTAGCTTTCTTTAATATTTTTTTCTTTGTTTGTTTTGCCACTTAATTGGGCAAATTCAATGTATTTTAGAATTCAAAAGGCCTTTCAAAAATGTTGGGCTGGGTGTGGTGGTGCACACCTTTAATCCCAGCACTTGGGAGGCAGAGGTAGGAGGATCACCTTGAGTTTGAGGTTGCCCTAAGACTACATAGTGAATTTTAAGTCAGCCTGGGCTGGAACAAAACTCTACCTTGAAAAACCAAAAAAAAAGAAAAGTTGGTATTGAATGCTGCATGTTATCCTAGGCGAGAAATGATTATTTATATAAAAGCTCTTTTACTTTTGCCTTTTTATAAGTTTTAGATTACAGATAAAACATCTGGAATTTCTGGCCTTGGCACCTAGATCAGTTTCTTATAAGGCTAATTAATATTTATAAAATTATTTTGATTTATGATGTCAAGCTCACGAATTTCAAATAATGAGTTAAAATAGACTTTTGTCTCGTGTCTATGAGACAGTTTAAAGTAAAAGCAAAATAATGCTTTCAAAAAGTTAAGTCCCCAGATTAACAAGTATGTTTTCATTAATGTTGGTCTCCTGCTACCAGCTCATGTTCTCTCTTCAAAGGTATTTATGCAAAGTAATATTTGTGAATAGGAATTCCACACATACCATTCTGGAGGATATTTATTTATATTTCAAGAACACTACTTCCCACAATACGTCTGTTGTCTGAGTGTCTCTAAGACCACGTGAAGGAGAAGCTGTCACAGTAATTAAGTCAAGTGTTTCTGTGCCCTTGACAGCCATAGAGCAGCCATCTTCAGTGAACTTGACAGGAAGCCATATTTGTCAATGGAAAAGTAGTTGAGTCTTTTCGGTATTCAATTTGTCAAACATTCTGCTTTTGAAATACTTTGGCTATGTGCCATAGGATGTCCAAAGATGTTTTATGCCTCAGAAGTCTTGGTTCTTTTGGGAAAATGAGTGATTTTCCTGCTTTGGCCTAGATAAAAAAAAATTTTTTTAATTAGTTGATTTTCATTTTGTCTTAAGAGTATGAGATAGAATGTTTGCTTTTGAGAATCTGATCAAACCTGTGAGTCTTCTCTGCTGGAAAAATGCTTCTACCCTAAGTTCATCTGCAGTTTGACAGCATTTACAGAGTCAAAGCTTTCATGGACCCTGTTTAATATACATGGTTCTATACCTTTAGAGCTCTTTCATGTTACTGAAGGTAAAAATATTACTTTAAGCCAGATGTGATGGCATGGCCTGTTGTTGCAGCTGCTTAAGACCAAGACTGGAGGACTCCTTAGCCCAAGAATTCAGTGCCAGCCAGAGCAATAGATGCAGACCCCATACTGTAATAAATTACTTTAAAAAGTACATGTTTTACTTACATATGTCTTATTATTTCTCCCATAGAACTATTTGTTTGTAACATGCTTCTAAAGATTCTTAAATTTTTATTAAATAATTTTCTATTTATTAAAAATGTAGACTGGGAGCCAGGTATGACTCATGCATGTGATCTCAGCACTTGGAAGGATTATGAATTCAAGATCATCCTCATCTATATAGCAGATTCATGGCCAGCCTGGGCTACATGAGACCTTTAAGCAAAAAGGAGGAAGGAAGGAAAGGCTAGGGATGTAGCTCAGTGGTAGAGTGCTCTAAATACACATAACCTATAGCCCTGGGTTTAATCCTTAAAAGGTTGATATAAAAGAAGGCATACTATATTAGATAACACTGAATTGTTGCTTATATCTACTGTAACATACTCTTGAATGGACCTCGTTAAGGAAAAACCAGTGAAGTTCTATGCCCAGTACCATATCACTAGATAAGTTTCCTGCCACAGGGTATATAATTGTAGGGTGACTGCTTTTAGAAAGAAATAATTTTAAAAAGAACTACAGTGAGATACTGACTTCTGGTTCTTTGTAATTTCTTTTTACCTTGTTTATCACAGAGAAATAACTGTGACAAGGTACATGTGGGTTTTATAGATTGGGCAAGGCCACTTTAATGCAGGAGTCCACCAGACAACCTAACTGTATCAACTTACTATTAATACAGTTAGTGTGGTAAATAAATAAGTTAGTGACACCAGATTTTTGTGTCACCTTGAAAAAATTAAAAAGGTGCTTCCCAACAAGTGCAGCTGCACTTGAGTCTTCTTAACAGTCTTGAAAAAGACTGCGATCAGAGCAGCCACCTGCCCCTATGTGAAAGGCCTCAGTGTTCCAAAGAACTTTGTTATGGCCAAGGGAACAAAGCCATTCACTGGTCTTTAGCACATAGTCTAGCTATTTAAAAAAGTTTATCAGCTTAGAATTAAGAATGTTTTGCTTTTATTGTTTCCTGCCATTTTAAATTCCCAAATCCACAGGAAAAAGACTGGAATGCTGGCCAAGCCTGTTACTGTCGCTTCAATTTCCTTAAAATTGATTGTGTGTCTCAGCAGTATGTGACTTGGATGAAATAAATGGTAGAAAATCTTTGCCATCTTCAAATCTGGATCATAAGCTGCCAGAGCCTTCTGTTACCTTCTTTGACATCTGTTATTTTATGGCTCCGTAAGCTCCTTTTCTTTGGAGGTGCTTGAAGCTGCGATTTATTTAGCTAGCTCCAAAGATCAGGCCCCTATCCTGTATTGATTCTACTTTCCTTCATATAGTTGATATATTGAACAGTGGTTTTTAAACTGTCTCATTGTTATGAATTTTTTCTTCTGTAGGTTGTTTAAGTTCACTTCTTCTTCTGTGGGCAATAAATTTTTAAAATAGGAAAAGGGGGCTGGGGAGATAGCTCAGTTAATACAATGCTTGACTTTCAAGCATGAGGACCTGAGTTTCATCTCCAGAACATACATAAAAATGCCACGAGTGAGCTGGGTGTGGTGGCATGAGTTTGAGGCCAGACTGAGACTACAGAGTGAGTTCCAGGCCAGCCTGGACTAGAGTGAGACCTTGCCTTGAAAACCAAAACAAAATGCCCAGTGTGGTAGCACTGGGGAGACAGAGACAGTAGATCCCTGGGGCTCAATGGCCAGCCAGCCTAGACTACTTGGTGGTCTCCAGACATTGAGAATCCCTGTCTCAGAAAAGGTGAAGTGCACCTGAAGAACTACACCCAAGGCTGTCCTCTGTCCGCGCGCGCACACACACAATGTAGGAAAACTATAAATATTTCCATTATTTACACAACCTTTTAAAGGGTCTCTGCATTATGCTAATGCAGAAGAGACAACTCCATCTGCATGGGCTGACTTTAGAGCCCTCTCGCCTTCATTAGGACATGTAGAGGTTGATTTAATATCACTCCGCTTCAGTTCTTCATCTCATTTAATAACACTGACTTTAGCCAACAGCAAGAGAATTGGCTATTTTGAAATAGCAACTCTAAAATGTTAGCCAGATTTTTTATTCCAAATTACTAAGAAAGTCAATATGGTTGAATATTTAGCATACCACAGTTTAGATTTTACATTCCACAGTGAAGACAATAATGAAAAACGGAATTCTTTTCTCCAAGAGTTGATTGTGGTTTTTTGAGGTAGAGTTTTGTTCAGCCCAGTCTGACCTGGAATTCACTGTGAAGTCTCAGGGTGGTCTCAAACTCATAGTGATTCTCCTACCTTTGCCTCCCATGTGCTGGAATTAAAGGGGTGCACCACCATGCCTGGTTTAAGAGTTGATTTTTAGCCGGGCATGGTGGCGCATGCCTTTAATCCCAGCATTCAGGAGGCAGAGGTAGGAGGATCGCCATGAGTTCAAGGCTACCCTGAGACTACATAGTGAATTCCAGGTCAACCTGGGCTAGAGTGACACCCTACCTCGAAAAACCAAAAAAAAAGAGTTGATTTTTATTCTGTTTATCACAACTTGAGTCAGACTGAGGCTTCATCTTTATTTCATGTCTCCATTCTCGGCCACCTTTGCCCTCTCTCTAGCTAAGCTCTTATCCCAGATATTCTCCCTGACTCAGAGGCCACATTCCCAGGGCTGTCACCACAGAGAGTAGCCCACTAACCTGCGCTTGCACAGTTGCCTCTTCATGCTGTGCCCTCCCTGGCTATTCCCATCGAAGCGCCTTCCTTCCTGTCTTCCCTCCAGTGTTTGCTCGCTCCATCATCCTGATCTCTGGTTCAGTTTTTTTTCTTGCATCTCGTTACCTTTCAGAGCTTCTCAAAGTTATCTCCAGTGCCTCTGTCCAGTAGTAAGTGCTTTGTAACACTGACCTGTTAAATACAATCCCTCTATCTTCATTGTTCATGACTGAGTCTACAAGCAGGAATTTAGGCCCTGGAAGAAATCTGACAGAAGATAGGGCAGGATTTAGTCCTTAAATCTCCCCATATTCTCCTAAACTGCCTACTGGGAGCAGCTCTCATTAGTCAAACCAAAAGATAACTTGGAAGTACTCTATCTCTGTGGGATCCACTACCCATGTGATTTGTTTTCTCACGGAGTCAGGAGTCTTGGTGACTGGATGTGTTGGTGATGATTTGCATTACTCCTCACTAAGGGTTTTCTTTCCTTCTTAGAGGTGCTGGGGATTGAATCCAGGGTGTATGCATACTAGACAAGTGCAGTACCACTGAAGCACACCTTCCACCCAGACATGCTTTAGGGTATCTAGCACTATACATACTTCTGGTTGAAGTACTTTATCACATAATGCATTTGAGTTTTAAGGTAAGGAAATTGAAGCTCTTTCTGGGGTTGGTATTATAGGAGAAAATCAGATGTAAGAGGACCTTGTCAAATTGTAGCTTTTTTGCTTTCCACCTAGCTTTTGGTTTAGTTTGGGACAGTTGGCAACCTCATACATGGATTCAGGAGAAGAGGTTTTGGGAAGAGTGATGTGAAGAAAAATAACCCATGGGGGAAGGAATGAAGGTCATGAAGCAGGACAATTTCCACTTGCTCCAAAGTCATATGTTGTAAGAGGGAGACTAGGTGTAGCGCAGTGATGTGTGAGGTGCTGTGTGTTTTCAAGGTCAGTGGAGTTCAGTGTGGATTCGGTATCAGAAGAACTGTAAGGTTTTAGTCATAAGTCACCATATCTATCCACTGGTTACACTCCTTTCTTGTGCTTCCAGCTGCCCCTCACTAGCAAGTTACTTTTAAAATAAGTCACAGAACACTGGGGATGTCACTCAGAATGTTTGCCTGGATTCGGTCCTCAGCACCATAAATAAATAGATAAATAAATATCATGAGAAAGGATCTAATGTGTTGTGGCTCACTGGATTGCAATCTGGAGCAGCCTTTGGTGATAAGTCACATCAAAATGCAGTGATTTTTTAATTTCCACGTTAACATTTGTCAACCCTGAACATCATCTGCCAAGTGCCCTGGGGCTTCTGCATCCTGATGATAAATGGTTAGTGTCTGTCTGCTCAGATCTTTACAGAGATTATCTTGATTATTTATAGGAACTCAGAGAAATGCATAATAAACAGCAACTCCAAAAACAAAAGTCCATCGAGGCTGAGCGGTTGAAGCAGAAGGAGCAGGAACGAAAGATCCTAGAATTGGAAAAGCAGAAAGAAGAAGCCCAGAGGTAAGTATGTTTTGGGGTTTGTGGAAGAAGCTGTTTTCTCTTCTTTGCCTAACTCCTCTAAATGGTTACTGTACCAGCAAATGAGTCTTTGTTCTTTAATTTGGGAGAGCACAAACACATGTATATATATAAATCTTTCCATATATCAATACCCCCTGAGGTTTTTGGTTAGTTCCCAGAGCTTTCCTATGCAGATAAATGGAATAAGATGAGAAAATTAGGACACTTGGTTGGCTCATTTGCATGCTAATGGCTAAAACGCATTTCCAGTTCACAGCCTTTTAATAACAGTGGTGGTCAAAGTGCCTGGTATGAAATCAAAGCCCCTGAGCTTGCGGGCCAAGCAGGACCAAGAGCCTGCCTCTGTCTCCTTTCTTCTTTATTGCAATAGCAAATCCAACTTGAGTATAGAAGGCAGAGCTCGACATCACTGCCTAGGAGACAAACACACTCTTGTCTCTTTTTGTTGGACTATTTCATGTTTGTTGTCTAGCTTTTTTTCCATGAAACATTCTTTAGTAATTGTAAACATTTGTTACCTTTGTGCATATCTGTTTTATTAATTTGGTATTATTAGCTATTGAAACTTCAGTTAAGAATAACCAAATGTTCCAGTGAGGTGCTATAAATTATAAAAATGGTTTATTGAACTCAGACTGAAAAGAGAGAAGGACAGGTGAGACAGTTGTTGACTAGAGACTGAGCTCAGTGACACTGCCCAGGCCTGCTTTATTGTGGCCTACAGAACCCTCGGAGCAGCTTGCTTTGTTAACAGTTTCGTTTCTTAAATGCCAGCAGTGAGAGTTGGTAGGGATCTCTTTCCAATTTACAGGACTGGCTTTTGCCTGTTTGTATATTCCACCCCTCTTACACTATGAGACCCTGTGGATGTGTTAATAATGCAAATTCAGTCTTTTTTCTTTAAAGTTTATGAAATGCTTTCATTATTAATACTATGCTGTACCAAACTGTAATTCTACAGAGTAGAAATAAGTGAAAAAGTAATACTGAAATACCATTATACAAATTTTAAAAGACATTTTAAATTATAAGTAAAATGTTTAAGAGTTCAGTTAAAAAGAATTCTATACTGAATTTTCATGGTCATAAGAGTATACAACTTTTTTTTTTTCTTTTTTAACAGTCTTGCCCAGGCTGAGCTCAGTCTGGTAACAGTCCTCCTGCTTCCTCCTGAGTGCTAGGACTACAGGAATAGTTTACCTTGCCCATATTAACTTTTTGAAAATGGAAAATAAAAATATAATTTATTTATTATGTTCCTAATTCTAAGAGATGCCCATGTGCATTGCCCATATCATAGAACAGTGGTTCAGAATAGAAATTCTGAAAGCAGGCTGCTTGGGATTGAATCCCAGGCACAGATGGCTAGGTGACCTGGTTAAGGCGTTTAGTATCTCTGCCTTGGCTTCCTAATCTGTAAAATGGGGATAATAACCAGTTCCACCTACTTGGTGTTGGAGTTGAAGGAATTAATCTATGGAGAGTTAATTATCATAGCATTTGGCTTTGAGCATTAGTTTCATTTAACCTGTTCTTTTGTTTTATAATGTGTAGTAGAATGAAGGTTTGGAATTTAGCACAGTTGGTAGAGTGCTTCATAGCATGCATAAAACCTGGAATTCAATCCCCAGCACCACAAAAACTAGGTGTAACATGGACACCCATAATCCTGACACTTAGGAAATGGTGGCAGGAGGATCAGAGAAGTTAAAGGTCATCCTTGACTATAAAGTGAGTTTGAGGCCAACTTGGGAAAATCTGTCATTTAAAAAAAAAGTATTATAAGTGAAACAAAAACCATTCCCAGACTCTTCATTGTGAATTCCAGATTGAGAGTATTGTCATTTTCAAAGGCTGGTTTAGTCACAGTCGTTATTGATGTCCACTTCTAGAGAGGAACTCTAATGATCTGATTGACTATGAACTTATTTAAGCAATATTTCATTTGCAGCATGTTGGGTGTTCTTATGTATATGAGGGGTGTGTGTGTGTGTGTGTGTGTGTGTGTGGCTGTACCGTGATGTGTGTGGAGATCAGCAGACAACCTTGGATGTGTGTCCTCGACTTGTTTGAGGCAGGGTCTCTTATTGGTAGCTTCCAGGATATCCTCCTGTCTCGGCCTCCCATCTCACTGTAGGCATATGCTACTGCTTCTAGTTCTACATTGATTGTGAGGATCTGAACTCAGGTCCTCATGTTTGCACAGGAAGCCACTTACTGCTGAGCATCTCCCAGCCCTGGTTGGATGTTCTTTATTGTCAGAAGCATTATGTTCATCTGTGTTCTTTGACTTCCTTTTCTGGTTTTATTTTTTGTGGCTTAAAACCAATTTCAAACAAACAAAAAAAAAAAAGCTTTGGCTGGGTGTGGTGGCCCACACCTTTAATCTCAGCACTCGGGAGGCAGAGATAGGAGGATGGCCATGAGTTCAAGGCCACCCTGAGACTACATAGTGAATTCCAGGTCAGCCTGGGCTAGAGTGAGACCCTACCTCAAAAAACAACAAAAAAAAAAAAAACTAGTTTCAATATGGAGATCTACTCTTTCTTAGTCTTAGAGCCACTTTATGAAATACACCACAAATTTTCATCCCTTCAGTGCTTTTCTAAACCATGTGATTTCGTCTCACTCAGAACTGGAGTCCAGAAAAGCCTTTGTCTCATTGATTCCGTTGCTCTGTGTGGAGAACAATATTCCCTTGATGCAGAGCAGCCCATTGAGTAGATGGAGTGTTTGGTGAAAGGAGACAGCACTTTGTTAAATTGGAGTTGCTTCCTTGCTGTAATCAAGCATCTTTGTTGGCAGACGGGCTCAGGAAAGGGACAAGCAGTGGCTGGAGCGCGTGCAGCAGGAAGAGCATCCTCGGACACGAAAGCCCCACGAGGAGGACAAGCTGAAAAGGGAAGACAGTGTCAGAAAGAAGGACAGTGAGGAGAAGGGCAAGCTGGAGGCACAAGACAAGCTGAGTCGGCTTTTCCACCCACACCCAGAACCAGCTAAGCCAGCCGCCCAAGCGCCCTGGTCCACTGCAGGTATCAGAAGCCAGTGATTCTAGAGGCCAGGGTTGTAGCTCATGGGTAGAGGGCTGAAGGTCCCAAGTTCCATCCCTATCACCACCAAAGTGAAAAAAGAGGGCTGGAGAGATGGCTCAGTAGTTAAAGGTACTTGAGTGCAAAGCCTGATGGCGTGGGTTCGATTCCCCAGTACCCATATAAAGCCACACACACAAAGTGACACATGCATTCATTTGCAGTAGCAGGAAGCCTTGGCATGTCCATATTTCTCTCAGTCTCTCTCTTTCTCTCTCTCTCTCTCTCTCTCTCTCTCTCTCTCTCTCTCTTTCTCTCTGCTTGCAAATAAAAAAATTTTTAAAAGAAAAATAAAAAGTAAAGATATTTGCTGTCTTTCTCAGAGCCTCTTGAGAGATGTCTGTTTAATCCAGCCCTATCTTGGGCACATCCATAGAAGTGAGATCATCTGTCTCTTGTTCTGGACACTGCACTTCTCATTCCTAGGTCTTTGTTGGTAGTCCCTTGGCATCCAGGAGGCCTCTGTAGAATTGACCTTTTCAGTACCATGTGCCTCTTTAAATAAGTAAATGAAGCCAGACTTAGTGGCACACGTCTTTAATCCCAGCACTTGAGAGGCAAAGGTAGGAGAATTGCTGTGAGTTCAAGGCCACCCTGAAACTATTTCTAGGTCAGCATAGGACTAGAGTGAGACTCTACCTGAATAAATAAATAAATAAATAAAGTAAAAATAAATGAATAAATAAATGACAAAATAGTGAAAATTATCCTTTAAATAGTATCAGGTGCAAGCAAGGATGCATTTTTAAAATCCCTGTGTAGTTGTGTGATGTCATACAACTTTGCAACTAATACTGAGCTGAAGAAAGTGATTGGTAATTTATTTGTTTGGTCATATTCAGAAACAAATACCTTGACATTCCGTAAAGGTTTACTTGTTTCCCACTTGGCCACTGTGGAATGAAGTGAGGTACAGAGCTGGGTCGGGCACCATCCCTGCCTAAGGTACTTGCAACCTGGAAGGACAGACATCAATCAAGGCAGGAGGAGGGGCATGAGCATGTCATTGGAGAGACAAAATTGTTTACTGGTAGTTTTTATGACCTGAAAAATTCCCCATTACATAATCATAGGCAATCAGTTTAAATCCCTCATGCTTCCGCTCAGTATAAAAAGCAGATTCAAGCCAGGTGTGATGGCACACGCCTTTAATCCTAGCACTCAGGAGGCAGAGGTAGGAGGATTGCCATGAGTTCAAGGCCACCCTGAGACTACAGAGTGAATTCCAGGTCAGCCTGGACTAGAGTGAGACCCTACCTTGAAAAACCAAAAAAAAAAAAAAAAAAAAACAGATTCATCCCACCACTCAGGAATCAGAGGTAGGAGGATTGCTGTGAGTTCAAGGCCACTCTGAGACTATATAGTGAATCCCAGGTCAGACTGGGCTAGAGCGAGACATGGTTGAAGACCACAGGGAGTTAGTCATTCCTTCTCACTCCTTTCCAGATAGATTGTGTTAGCTCTTGGGTAGAAAGTTCCAAGAGATGTTCTTATTGTTAATTGGAAGCCAAAAATTCTTGTGTTCATATTTAACATTTGATTTGAATCTAAATTATTTTCATGAGAGTTCATCCTTAGGCTTATTCTTTCCCTGGGAAATACACAAGACTTAGTTTGCCAGGGGTCATTAGGATGGCCATTCTGAGGGAATGATCACCTGAGTGCCCCAAACACGAATTTCCACATCTGTTAATGTGAAAATTGTGTTTATCTTCCCCTTTCCTTGCAAGAGTGTTTCCTCCGATCAGAGCTGGTGTCATGTTCTAGTGACACCCTGGGTGGGAAGCAGAGACTGTTAATGCTTTACAGATGTGCACTACTGGAACGCAGGCCCAGAGGCAACGAGGAAGGACCTTTAGGCAGCCTTGCCACCAACCCACACTCAGCACTAGAGAGAGTTCACTAGTGAGCTCTCCAGTGGGTTGGAGCTGCTGACATCAGATTCAGCTCTTCTTTGTCATTCAGTGTGTGTTTCAGAGATTTCTGGAATGGATGGAAATAGTTCATGTGCTAATTTAAGGTAGGCCATAGAAATGTCAGTTGTTTGGCTTATCATAGCTTCAGTATTTTCTGTCATGTTTTTTTGTCCTCCTAACCCTCCTTCTTCTGTGAACAGAGAAAGGCCCGCTTACAGTTTCTGCACAGGAGAACGCAACAGTGGTGTATTACCGGGCACTGTACCCGTTTGAATCTCGAAGTCACGATGAAATCACCATCCAGCCGGGAGATATTGTCATGGTAAGAGACACGCCAATGGGAGGTTGTGCACTTGGTTGCATAACTACAACACTGTCAACAACTGTGAAATCCAAAAATCCAATGTCTATATTTTTAAAGCATAAATGCAACCTTCTTTTCTTTGTATTAGAATGAAAGGTGAAACTTTAAAAATGGAGAAAGACAGCTTTTTCACAGCATTTAGCATATTTTTAAACCTGTTAATGTCTGAGCTTAGATGACTACTTATATACTATGAGTCGTTCAGAAATAGGTTTAAATGCAACATACAATCATTCACAGTTGGTAAATTTTGTAGCTTTGGGCTAAAGCATCTTCTCAGGTCATGCCCTGCTTTAATTTTATGAACTCTGAATTATATGAAAAGTTATGAACCTATTCCTCAGAAAATGTTCAGAATTTTGTATTGTTGCAATTTACGTTCTCATAGTAACAATTCAATATAATCTCAAAGTTATGACTGAAACTATAGGGACCAGGTTGAGAAAGAAAATAAAGAAATGTAGTTGATCTAAAAATGCTATCTTGGAAAAAAAAAACAGTAATTTCTTGATTCATTTACAAGTCTTGCCTTTTTCTAAAAGATGGAAATGATGTCAAATTTTAAAAGAAGTATGAAAGTTAAGAGTGAAGACAAGCATGTTTGTGAAAATGGAAACAAGCTGTATTTTAATGAAAACCCTTCTTGGGAGGATCACTGGGGCTGGTCCCTGCAACTCTACTCCTGTGCAGTGATATGAACCCTTTTCCTAGAGTTGGCTAGTGAATGCCCTGCTCAATTAGATGATTAGAGTTTAGATGTGCTATAAGACATTCATTAAACATCTGTTTTGCCTTGCTTTCAAACCTTTGCTTTCCTGGTGGAGGTTAAAGGGGAATGGGTAAGTGCCTCCTGTCAGGAAGTCTGCATCTTCTTCCATGTCTTGTTCTTTTAAATCTAATTCTGTCTGAGTACACGTATCTTTGGGTGTGTTTGGAGTTCATGTAGTGGGGTGTGCTAGCAAAGAGAAAGGTATAAAGTGTCCTGAGTTCATCTGCAGTTTCCTGTTTGCTGGGTCCTAATTTTTCCAGGTTTCGGTTAAAACTAATCTGAAGACTCTGTATTTAGGAAGTTACCATCTAGCCCATGGCCAAGAATTCCAACTAGATTAAATTTAAAAGATACAATTTTGAACCTTTTTCTTTTAAAAGAGAATACTGGGAGCTGGAAGATGGCTTAGAATTTAACAGTGCTTGCTTGCAAAGCCTGTTAGCCCTGGGTTCAATTCTCAAGTACCCACATAAACCAGACACAAAAACTCGCACAAGTACTTGGTGTTGGGTTTCAGTTGCAAGAGGCCCTGGTGCACGCACCCTACCCCTATATGCACACACACATGCAAATAAATGAAAAAAAAATTTAAAGAGAATATTGGGAGGAAAATTGGAATGATTTTTTTGGGGGGTGGGGCTTAAAAGAAGCCTGTTTGTTTTGTTCTGTTTTGAGGAGTCTCACCTAGCCCAAGTTGGCCCTAAACTTTTTTTTAATGATATGGTTTAATTTATTTGTTTTTCAAGTTAATTAATTTCATTGTTTTTAATTTATCAAACCTGGGTCATTAGGCTTTGTAGGCAAGCACCTTAACTGCTGAGCCATCTCTCCATCCCTGGTCTTGATCTTCCTGCTTCCACCTCCCAAGTGCTGGGATTATGGTATGCTTCATCACACTAAGTAAAAAACTAATAAAGGGGGCTGGAGCTTGCCTGCAAAGCCTAACAAACCGAGTTCAATTTCCCAGTACCCTCATAAAGCCAGATACACAAAGTGGTACACACATCTGGGGTTTTTTGCAGTGGCTGGAGGCCCTGGCACATTGTCTCTCTTCTATCTTTCAGCTTGCAAATAGATAAATAAAAATATTTTTTTAAAGCCAATAAGAATCAGAAATAGCTGGGTGTGCACTTGGGAGGCAGAGATAGGTGGGTCGCTGTGAGTTGGAGGACAACCTGAGACTACATAGTGAATTCCAGGTCAACCTGGCCTAGAGTGAGGCCCAGGCCCTACCTCGAGGGTGGGGCCAAAAGTAGAGGCTAGGGAGAAGACTCAGTGGTTAAAGGTGATTGTTTAAAGCCTGCTGACCCAGGTTTGATTCCCAAGTTGTCCACATAAGCCAGACACAGAAAGTAGCACAAGCATCTGGTGTTCCTCTGCAGTGGCAAGAGATCCTGGCACACACATCACCTATGCACATTCGAGTTCATGTGTATACACACACACACACATATTTAAAAAAGAACCAGTAGTCTGGCCTGGGGAGATGGCTCAATTGGCAATGCATTTGCTGTGTAAGCATGAGTACTTAAGCTTTGATCCCAAGCACCCATGTAAATTCTGGGATGGTGTGGCAGTCAACCTGTAATTCCAGCATTGGGGAGAAAGGCAGGGATCCTTGGGCAAGCTGCCTGGGTAGGCTAGCTGAATCAGTGAGCTCTGAGTTCAGGTGAGAGACCCTGTCTCAATACATAAGAGGCAGAGTGATCTAGGAGGATACCTGGCATCAACTTGCGGCCTTCACATGTATGCACACGCATGTGCATTCACCCACATACACATGCAGCAAGAAAATACTAGATGTCACTAAAGACAGCAGAGAGAATTTTATTATATATATATATATATATATATATATATACATTAAAATTTCTACGTTGTGAAATAGATCACATTACTATTCATATTATGTAATAATCCAAACAATTACTGTAAAAGACTTGTAAGCCTTAGACAAGTCAATAGAAGGTAGAGGAGACACTGACAGCTAAAGAAAAGTAGTAGGTGATGAAAAAATACCTGCCCAACTGCATGCCTATGCTTCCAGCACCCAGTAGGGACAGGCAAGAGAAGAGGATCTCAAGTTCAAAATCGGCCTGGGCTACCTGCCCCTGAGCTATATCTTCAACCCTGTTTGTACTTAATTAACAGTCTTAAAATACATATGTTAAACTGTTCATAGCAGTTACCACTAGACAGTAATGGAGTTTTCATGTTTGATAATATGTATTTCTGTATCATTTTCATAATTATAAATGTACTACGTTTGTAATTTTTAATAAAGCACTAAAATTCAACTTCTAGGACAAGTGTAATAGAGAAGACCTACCCAAGCCTTGAGTGGTATTTATTCCATATTATTTCAAGACATTTTATAATTAAGAAAGACGAGTATGAAAAACATATAGTAGGAAGTTAATCTCCTATAGTTGCATAATCCAGGGGTCACTCATTTTTGTGGACATAGTACATCAAATCTTCAAATTTTTTTGAAAAAATTGCAGCCTATATATATGTGTTTTATAAGCCTACTTGTCCCTTTTTAGTGTAGATAGTACTGAGAGCACTTTAACATTTTTTTGAAACTCTTGGTTATCACTCTATTTTCTAAAACATTTTAATAATTAACAGTAATATATATGGTATCTTATTCTAAATATTGTTGGTAATACAAACACAAAATGGTATCTGTCATTCATATATTTAAGATGCATTTTAGAAACTTTATGAAAAAGCCAACTTGTGATAAAGTTCGGTGAATATTCAGTAACTGATAGCAGTTTGGCGAAAGGAATCCTTGTGAACTGACCTGCTCAGTGAAGGTTTCTTAACTGAGGCAGCTTAGTTGATTTTCACCCTGATGGCTAAGGCTTAGCGGCTTTGGAAGTGGATGGTCTTTGATCTGATATGGGAGGTTCTCATACCTGGAGGATGAAATTTGGCATAGCAGTTGGGTAGAAATAAGAAGACCTTTGCTCACTGTCTGGGTAGCAATGACTGTATCAGAATTGCTTAGGAGACTTAAGCCCTGTTAGCCCTCAGACCTTCTGCAACTTTTAATCCACATACCTAGTTCAGAATTCTCCTTAGCCTGTTAGGCTGTGTCAGGAACCTCTGATCCAACTTCCTTAAAGTACCCAAGGAAGAAGGGGCCTCTTTAGGAACCTATAAGCCATCAACCAGCCATTTTCTTCTAAAAATTGCCTTCTAAGTGGTACCCTTATAGCAATGTGAGCTCATTTTCTACTGAATGAGAAAATTTTTTTTTCTAATGTAGTCATGACTTTTTCTTCTACTTCTTAAGATTTGCATAAAGTTAATACCTAAGCTCAGCTTATTTAATAACAATTAGTAATATCACCACTAGTATATACCTCTGATAACATGTATGGGGTCAGAACTACTCTATGACCTATGCTGAAATAAAGTTTTATTGGAACACAGCCAGGATTGTGCATTCTCATGTGGTCTGCAGCTGTTTTTGGGCTACACCAGGCTTGCTCACTAAGCTACAGGAACAATTTCCTCTCTTCTAGGTTAGTGCTGTAGAAGTTCTGATATTCTCACCTAGGAGTGTGGGCTAAAACCATTTGAAAGTTGGCACATTCATGAAGCATGCATTCCTCAACACTGCTGGTCTCGTTTGGTCATGCTCGGTGAAGAAAAATGGAATTTCCATTTTCCTCTTGTGTTGGTTGGCTTTCTGTTGCAGTAACAAGTATGTAGGACAATCAACTTACTACAAGAAAGTGCTTGTTCTGGAGTACAGTTTTAGAGGTTTCCATCCATATTGAATAGTTCTATTGGTTTGGGCAAGGAGGCACACCAGGCATGAGTGGGTAGTAGAACAAAATTGCTCTCCAGAAGTGAAAGAGTCCCACAATCCCCTGCAAGGGCATGTGCCCAGTAGCCTCTCTATAGTGCCATCCTGGTGAGCCAACCTCTTTCCACATGGACTAGCGTGGAAAGTCAAGATTCAAATAGTCCAACTTCCTAATGAAAATGGCAGCCATTGCACTGTGGTCATTAGAAGAGAGATGTAGTGTGATCAGGCTTTTGCCAAATGGACTTAAAATCTGAAATGTGTGCATCTGAGTGTGGCATACAGTATGTGTTGTGTTTTGTAGACAATCTCTGTAAACATCCCAGCAGTCTCTAGGCTTTATGAATCACTTTGATGATGTCCTGCCAGAATTATCCCAGATAATTTAGAGCAGTGCAGTATAGTAGTCCTCATTAAATGAAATTACATTAATCACATATTTGTTCATAATAAAATTCCTTATTAAAATAAAGTCTACATATAGCCTGCCATGTTGCAATTTTTATGTGCTTAACATCTTGGTCTGTCAAAGTATGTTTTTCCAAAATTGGCTTGGCAGTTTGTATAGTTTTCCAAATCCAAGAAGAAATATTTCTCATTTCCATGCTTTTTCTAAATGGTTGACTTAATTTAGGTATTAAGAGTGAATTTTTAAGCCGGGTGTGGTGGCACACGCCTTTAATCCCAGCACTCAGGAGGCAGAGGTAGGAGAATTGCCTTGAGTTCAAGGCCACCCTGAGACTACATAGTGAATTCCAGGTCAGCCTGGACAAGAGTGAGACCCTACTTCGAAAAACCAAAAAAAAAAAAAAAAAAAAGAAAGAAAGAAATCATTGATAATGCTTGCTAGCTAGCTAATCTAACCAAATTTGAGAGCTTCAGGTTCAGTGTGAGACCTTGTCTCAAAAATAAGGGGAAGAGGGACTAAGGAAAACACAAGATGCAAACCTCTGGCTTCTACATTCCTGCACACATGTGCACACACACATGCACTTATCCTCCCCCCCCCACACACACATTCTTTCAGGATCTCTGAAAGCTCACAGTTGGCTCTAAATAAGTGACCAGCTAAGGGATTACTAAATAGATGTTAGCAAGTACAGTACAGTACAAACTGATTCATCACTGGCATCAACTGTTTCATCAAAAAAAAAAAAATCATGGGGCTGGAGAGATGGTTCAGCAGTTAAGGTCCTTACCTGCAAAACCTAGGATTCCCCAGTACCTACTGTAAAGCCAGATGCACAAAGGGTCACATGTATCTGGAGAGAGTTTGCAGTTCCTGGAGGTCCCAGTGTGCCCATTCTCTCTGCCTCTCTTCTCTCTTTCATTCTCTTCTCTCTCTCTCTCTCTCTCTCTCTCTCTCTCTCTCTCTCTCTCTCTCTCTCTCTCTCTCTGCTTGCAACTAAGTAAATAAAAATATTTTCTAAACCAAACAAAAAAAAAGAGAGTGAACTTTTATGGTCTTCTGAATCTTAAACAGACCTCAAGAGTAAATTAAAGTAACTGAGACTATTGTTTGAGCTGCTGCTGTTGAGCCACTAGTGGAATTTTTTGCTTGAAAGCGAAATGCATTAGTATCTTTGGGGGGTGCGACTTTTGGGGGTGTTTGTAGTGCTAAGAACCAAAGCTAAATTGTCCCTTCTCTAGCTGCTGTGGGTACACAGTGGTGCAGCATCTTGGGGGGGGGGGTTGGGCATGGCCCCCTAACTGGGTCTGGGAGCTAGATCTTTCTATGGGGTGGAACATGTTTTTCTTTAGGCTTCTGACACAATACCACATGTTCACCAGAACCTAGTTAATTGGCGTCTTGGGGAATGATGATATGCTAGGTGATGTCCAAGAATGCAGATGACATTTGAGTAGTTTAAATTAGATAGCCTCATGAGAGTTCCAGACAGATAGCATCAGGGATCAGTGTAGGTCACCACAGGAGATCACCATGGCAAGAAGGTAAATCCCAAGTGCCAGAGCCCTAGACAGGCTCCCCAGGCAGCAGAAACAGAGATTGTTTATAGTGAATTATATAGACGCCAGTACCAAAGCCCAGGTAAGAGAACCACTGTGAGGTCAAGGCTGGGCAACAGGAAAAATTGCTTCCAAAAAAATCTATTGTTAAGCCTTTCTCATGTGCCAGGCAGACTTGTGAAGAGGGTCAATCTTTATAGCTGCCATCCCAAGACAGGTATTGTTGTTACAGTTACCCAGGAATTAAATTGGCCCAAGGTCATCCAGGTAAGAAGTTGTAGAACTAGCATTTCAGTGAGCCAGTGTAATTGCAGAGATTACACTTGGAAGCCTTGGATCTGTTTGAAACAAACTCCTAATTCGTTCTACCTGACATCACCCTCATCCTAGAATGGAGAGGGCTGAGCTTGACCACTAAACTCACTCCCAAGTGGGGAGGTGCTGGCAAGCTGAGAAACAGCTAAGTGTTTGCAGTGCTCTGCACCTGCAGTCATATTACCTTGTAATACCACCGGTAAACAAGAACCAGGTAGGAAAAGCATCTCATCCTCTGAGTTTAGCATGAAAGAAGACCCAAAGAGGAAAAAAAAAATCTTTTTTTTTAAAATATTTTATTTATTTATTTGAGGAGGGAGAGAGAGAGGGAGGGAGGGAGGGAGGGAGGCAGACAGAGAGAAAATGGGCGCACCAGGGCCTCCAAGCCACTGCAGATGAACTCCAGACACACGCGCCCTCTTGTGCATCTGGCTGTATATGGGCACTGGGGAATCGAACTCTGGTCCTTCTGCATTGCAGGCAAACGCCTTAGCCGCTAAGCCATCTCTTCAGCCCAAAAAAAATCTTAAATCTTCATATAGAGAACCAAAACAAAGGCAGTAAGAACAAAACATCAGAGAAAGTTGAATGAAAAGCAGCTTAAGTGTCAGGCCTATGTTAAGTATGAGCAGGAATGACCAACTGTAAGCAAAAGTGGCCCACAAGAAGCAATTGGTGGTTTTTTTTATCTGTGCGGTGTCTGTGTGTGCATATGTGTGTGTTTGTGTGCATGTTTGTTTTATTTTATTTTTTAATTTTTTAGGTAGTATCACTCTAGCCTAGGCTGACCTGAAACTCAGTTTGTATCCCCAGGTTGACCTTGAACTTACGGATCTTCTGACCTCAACCTTCCAAGTGCTAGAATTAAAGGCGTGTGCTACAATGCACAGCCTAATGTTATTTGTTGTTGTTGTTGTTTTGTTCTCTAAATAGCTTTTTAAAAATATTTATTTTATTTATTTTTTATTTAATTATTTATTTATTTGAGGTTCAGGGAGAGAAAGAAAGAGCACACTTGGGCTTCCTGCCCTGCCGACAAACTCCAGGTGCATGCACTGTGTAGTGGTTTGATTCGGGTGTCCCCCCTTAAACTTATGTGTCTGAATGTTAGGTCCCCAGCTATTGGCAATTTGGGAATTGGAACCTTCTGGAGGTGGTGTATTGTTGGAGGCAGGTTTATGGGTGTTCTAGCCAACTTCCCCTTGCCATTGTTTGGTACACTCTCCTGTTGCTGTTGTCTATCTGATGTTGGCCAGGAGGTGATGTCCAACTTCTGCTCATACCATTATTTTTCCTGCCATCATGGAGCTTCCCCTCGAGTCTGTAAGTTAAGTCAAAATAAATCATTGCATACAAGCTGCTTCTGGTTGGATATTTGTCACAGCAACAAGAAAGCTAACTACAGTACACTACTTTTTGCATCTGGTTTTATTTGGGTACTGGGACTCGGAACCCAGGCCATCTGGTTTTGCAAACAAACATCTTTAACTGCCAAGTCATCTCTCCAGTTCCCTAATATGGCGCTTGAGTTGGAGGTTCTTACTAATCTAAATCTCTTCCAAGGAGGCAGTCACTTGAAAATAGAATTCTTACATTAAAAACTCAAGAAATGGAGGCTGGAGAGATGGTTCAGTGGTTAAGATGCTTGCCTGCAAAGTCTCACGATCCGAATTCAGTTCCCCCTTACCCACGTAAAGCCAGATACACAAAATGGCACATGCATCTGGAGTCTGTGGTAACTAGAGGCCATGGTGCGCCCATTCTCTTTCTCTCTCTTTCCCTCTCTTCTATCTCTTTGTCTGTTTGCAAATAAACAAAAATATTTTTAAACTCAAGAAAAAATGATAAAACTGTTTTTATCAAATCAGTACAGGTTCTGGAACCTAAGGTGGTGTAGCAAACAGGCATTCCCTATTTGTGAATATTATGTAAATTATGTATAGAATTGAATACTAAGCCTTGTGTTCTACTTTCTCCACTTAATACTCCATTTAGTCATTCAAATATGCTAATACATGGTATACCCTATTACTCTCTACTGAGTACAGGTGGATGTTTGATTTGTTAAATAGTTTTTGCTTTATCTTGCTTTTTACTAAATACTTAATGGACTAGACAACTAGTATTTTGCCCAATTTCCCAAAATTGTTGCTCTGACCTACCCATTTATATCTGTGGTTTCTAAAAACTGTGAATGTCCAGTGAAGTGTTGCTGACCTACTCTCCATCTATGAAGGTGGGGAAATAAGAGCGGGTCTCCGATAGACCCTTATTTGATTTACATCATGAAGCCATCTTTCTCATAGTAAGAGTAATTTTCCTCCCAAGTGGCTCTCCTATTGCTCATATGGTGGTGGCCTAACTATAAGTGGAAACATTTGGGACATTCCAATCCTTTTTGAGGCTGAATTACGATTAACCCTTGGTAGCCAGACATGGTGGCAATACGCCTTTAGTCCCAGCACTCAGGAGGCAAAAGTAGGAGGATCACCATGAGTCTGAGTCCAGCTGGGGACTACAGAGTGAGTGTCAGGTCAGCCTGAGCTTCAGTGAGACCCTACCTGGGCGGAGAGGGGACAAAAAACCTGGGCGTAGAACATAACCTCTTTGAAAAATTTAAATGGAAGAAGGCTATATTCTCATGTGCATTTTTTTGTTTGTTTGACATAAGGGTCTCACTCTAGCCTAGGCTAACCTGGCATTTAGACCAATCTGGCCTAGAACTCATGGTGATCCTTAGCCTCCCGAGTGTTGGGATTAAAGGTGCGCGTCACTACACCTGGCTCTCTTGTGCATTTGTGTGGATATTGAAGTTAAGTTTGTACAAAAGAGAATCAGAATCTTAATATAATTGGCAATTGCTGCAAGCACTTCCATTATTTTCTTGTGTCCTGTGTCTGTGGAGCTCATAATTGTCCAAACACATCAGACAGCTTTGCTTCCCAAGGAGACCAGCTAAGGCAGTGACTTTTTTTTAATCTTGTCCTGTGCTGAATAAAGACTTCATTAGAAGAAGTTTTTAGAGTACTAAATTTGTATTGATTGCACTCTTTACTTTTAGCTTTAAATAATAAAGCCAAGTCAAATGATTTTAATAATTACATGACTTCCTGATTGATGGAGCTCATCAGATTGCTTCATAATTCAAAATAGCTCTGACACTTTAAGCTATATGCTTGAGAGGTTGAGACACTTTATCTCAACTGCCATTATTAAAATAAGGAGAGGGTGAAGCTTTTAAAAAGTTGCAGGTTAAGAACTTAGCACTTACCATTTTAATGTTTATAGTCCATTCTTCCGACACCAAGACTAAGATGAAGAAATGTCTATGTGATGTGTTAGTCAAGGGGAGAGGCTTTGGGCTTTGTTGTGGTGAGGTGTTTGCTGTGTATGGGGATTGACTTAGTTCCACTTAAATATTGTGACTTCCTACAGGTGGATGAAAGCCAAACTGGAGAACCGGGATGGCTTGGAGGAGAATTAAAAGGAAAGACAGGATGGTTCCCGGCAAACTATGCAGAAAAGATCCCAGAAAATGAGGTTCCCACTCCAGCCAAACCAGTGACTGATCTAACATGTGCTCCTGCTCCCAAACTGGCTCTGCGTGAGACTCCTGCCCCTTTGCCGGTGACTTCTGAGCCCTCCACAACCCCCAACAACTGGGCTGACTTCAGCTCCACGTATGTGCCACCATGCTTTTTCTGATAGTTTTGAAATCCAAACTGGAGTCACCTTTTTTCCTTTCAGGTTTTTATAGTCCTGAGTTCCCCCTCTATACAGGCCTACTGACAAGCCTCTGAGCTAGAGAGTTAATGCGATTGCCCAACAGTAATTTACCAGGGCAAAAAAACAAAGCCAGCTATGTCTTGCTCAATAATTTCTATCTTTCATTTTTGGGGAAAAAATGGAGAAATACAAGTTCCTCATGCTGTGTGCTGACTCCCATGTCAGTCAGCAGATGCTCAGTCATTTCCTGCAGGCTGGGAAATGGCACAATTTTGCTGGCAAAAACCGAAAATTGCATTCAGTTATGTGGTTTGGAATAAGATAGAAAGCAGTTTCTGCTAAAGCTTTCTACTTCCATTACTCTCGTCCAAATGTACAGTGTAGTGAAAGGTGTGTGCCCTTGGCCACTGTCATTTCTGTGCCCTTAGTCATCAGGAAATGGCATTAAACAAACAGCATGCAAGCAGAGATTTGACATGATAGATGAAGCCACTGCCCAGAATTCCAGCTGTAGGACCATGCATGACCTACATGTGTAATTGTCCAAACACATTTTCAGCTAGCATGCAGTAGGAGCTGTTTGAATATGAGCTTTTTTTTTTTTAAAGTTCAGCTATCACTCTATTTTTATTTTTTCTTTATTAAGCCAAGAGATAGAGAGGGAGAGAGAGAGAGAGCACCAGGGCCACCACCTTGTGGGTCTGGCTTATGTGGGTCTTGGGGAATTGAACTTGGGGCCTTAGGCACTGGATTCAAGTGCCTTAACAGCTAAGCCATCTCTCCAGCCCTGAATATGAGCTTTTTAAAACTCCAAGCCTATGATCGCCTTTCAGAAGGCAAGGAGTCAAGACAGTTTCTGGAGAAAGTTCACAACAATAGAGAGAGAGGAAAGGACAATAATGGCCAAAGACAGGAGGAAGTAGAGGGAAGGTGTAAGGAATTGCAGGTTTTCAGGTAAAGGTTGAAGGTCCCAGAGAAAGTCCTTTCTATGTAATGTCTTCATTAAAAACATACAGCCTTCCATTGGTATGAGTCAATGTTTCAATTCTCACTTCTTTGGATCTTGGTTGAAATGTTCTTGTCTTTTTAAACTGAATCCTTGATTAAGATAGAAGACTAAATAACCATGTTTTCCAGAGTTTGTTTTTCTTTGGATCAAATCAGAGTGCCCCTTCCTTAAGAAGTTATTTGAAGTACATGTCTTCTGCTGATTATAAACATCTTATTTTGCAAACTAATAGTCAAGAGATACAGCCTTAAAGGGGATTATTTTGACTTTTCAACTTTGTTTATATGCCTTATAGAGATGTAAATTGCATTTAGATCTTCACTCAAACAGATGTGCTCATCCAAAACTAGAAAATAAGAACTGTCCTGAGATCCAGCCCAGCTGGCTCTTCTGAGGGCCTCTTGTGGGACCATGGCATCTGGGTATGGCCAGGTGCTTGTTGTAGGGGCAGGACAGAGAAGCCCTGGCTGTGTTGGAATGTCTCCACATGTAGCACTTATTTTTTTTTCTCCTTTGGCTATTATTATTACACAGATGTGTACCATGAGAATGGGTTATTGGTGGGGGTGCTATAGCATTTCAGAGTGTTTTCATACCTAATAATTCAAGTGACCCTCATAGCCCACCCAGAGTAGCAAAATATTGTTCTAGTGAGGAAACAAAATTCAAAGAAACCATTACAGTTTGCCTAGAGCTCATTGCCAGTGTGTGGTGCTCAGATTCAAAACTAAGCCCAGCATTCTCTGCCATTCTTGTTATTTAACTGGAGAAGGCCACACAAACATTCTGGGTGTCTGTTAGCCAGGTTCACAAGATTCCCTCTCCGTGTGTGTATTGTAATGTTGGGGCATTAGAAAGTGCTTACTATTTATGGGGTATGCTTTTCCTTTCAGGTGGCCCACCAGCACAAATGAGAAACCAGAAACCGATAACTGGGATGCATGGGCAGCCCAGCCTTCTCTTACTGTACCCAGCGCTGGCCAGTTAAGGCAGAGATCGGCCTTTACCCCAGCCACGGTCACCGGTTCCTCCCCATCTCCTGTGCTGGGCCAGGTAGGGGCGGTGAGTGAGTGTGCGAAGACTTAGCTATTATTATTATACCAGTTTCAGGAGATGTTTGTTGCTGATGTCATTTGAAAGTAGTCTTCTGTGAAACTGGGGTGGCTGGCTGGGACTTATGATAATGTAAGATGATGTCAGCAGAAGTTAAATTTCTACCTGGGTCCATCAAGGAGCTTCACTGAACAAGTGGATTTCAGCCCCATGTTGATCAATTGAAAGGGTCAAGAAATGGAAGCATGAACCACCCCTGACTCATGATACAGAGCCCAAACGAAACCTTTGAGGAAGTGGCGAGATGAGCAAGCGACCTATCTCCACAGCAAGTCAGATAACCTGTGAAAGGAAATGGAGACAGACACTGAGGACACCCAACACAATCCAAAGCAGAAATCTGGAGATTTAAGACCTCAACAGTAAAGCAGACCTAAAACTCACCCACCATGACTCGGATCTAAGCAAAAGAGGGGATGAAAAGATTGTAAGAGCCATGGTGGAGAAAAAAAATTGGCTACCTCTCATACAATCCATAACCCCCTATCCTATGGACTGGTCCAGCAAGCCCACTTAGGGCTCCCAGCAGGGTGGGGACAGGAAGGAGGGAAATGGGGATACCATCATAAGACTTGCTCATACAGTGTATCTAATTATTGACAATAAATATGAAAAAAAATGGAAGCAGCTGGCACATCATATAGGAGCTGCTATGGGGAAAGGCTTTAGGGCAGAAATTCAGGACATGTATAAGGAAAATTCTGGGCCAATGCATTTGGCTGCACTGGGTACTTGCTGGAAGAAAAGTAGATTCATTACAGGTTAATGATAGGCTCTGAAAGCCCTGCCAGGAACAGTAATTTCTAAAAGCATAAAGGTGGTTTGGGAGCATTTTTCTTTTGCTTAATATAATAGTGACAACAGAATAGAATTAAGGGAATAAAATTAATCAAATAGAAGATGTCTATCTAGGTGGCCCAGGGACAGTTTCTGCTCTTGAAATGCCCAAATTGGAGGTATATACCAGGCAGGTTTGTGGGGAGGTGGTGTGCCAGCAAGATTAGAGCAGAGGACCAGTAGGTAGCAGTGCCTGCTACGGCCTCTTAGATGAAAATGAGCTTACTCTGGACTTGCTGAGTGAGGAGGGACCTCTAGAGCCAGCAAAGCAGGACATGTGAGGCACTGAGCACCACAGGACGTGGGGGTCAACAGGAAAGGAAAGAGCCAAGGAAATGAGGAAGGAAGCAGATGGTGGCAGCAGGTCTCCAGGTAGGCCTGTCTTGTAATGTGGTGGAACATGGATGTGGAGGGGGAAGAAAGGTGAGGGCTGTACTGTAGATCTAAGGAAATGTGGAAGCCATAAAAGGAAAGCACGTGTGGGGAGAAAATAGCTTCCCTAGAGCAGGGGCTGCAAGTAGAGGGTGAGCTACTGCAGGAGGGACCTGTCAACTCTCTTTGCATCTCTTCCCCTCCCCACCCACAAGCACTTGAAACATGTCCTATGCTCAGTAATGGTGACTCTGTGACCAAGGAGGGGGTTATTTCCAGAGTTTAGGTAAAGTGCGATGCTCATATTATTTTTTTGTGGGGGGGGGATGTTCATATTATTAAAGGCTGTGATTATGACAAAGGGAGACCATTCTGTGGCAAATAGAATGTCTCAGTGACCTGAGACAGATTGTGATGAGGTCAGAGGAATGGAGTCATGGGAACTTGGGTGACTTGTGAAGAGCAGAAGAGGCGGTGGAGTGAGGCATTGGCAGTCATGTACCAACCGTGTCGCCAGGGAAGAAGATTGGAGATCAAATGCCAGGGTGGGCACAGCATTTTCTCTACAGAAAGGAGGCTAGGATTCATTTTCTTCTTGAGGAAAGGCGAAGGTATTAGAGAAGAAAGTTAAGGTTGGCCACATGGCCTTGGTCTTGGTGAGATGCCCTAAGGGCCTGTGGAGTAGAGAGGTTTAGGTGAGTCAGGATTTGATAGGAGAGGACAATTAAATGTCTAAGTGAATGGTAGTAGACTGCTTTCTCTCAAGTACTACACGCTTGAGATTAGGGATTACAGGCATGGAGCCTCATGACTGTCCAGTACCAATATGCTGCCACAGATCCTACTAAAGATTCTTAGCAATCTTTCAGAGAAAGTACCCCTCCCCAGCCCCAAGGTAGGGTCTCACTCTAGCCCAAGCTGACCTGGAATTCACTCTGTAGTCTCAGGCTGGCCTCGAATTCAACGGCAATCCTCCTACCTCTGCCTTCCAAGTGCTGGGATTAAAGGTGTGCACCATCATGCCTGGCTGAAAGTACCATTTCTCTTATAGATGTGCAAACTGAGGCATGCAGAGATCTAACAGTTACAAGAATGCCATGGAATCAGTAAGTGGCAGGGTCCATCCAGGTGAAAAAGATTCAGAAGCCAGGTGCAAGGAAGGGTCCTCAGGGAGGCATCCTGGATTACTGCTGTCCATACAGTGACCGGAGGGTTAGGCAAGGAAAGGCTGTGGGTCATTAGCCATAGGACAATAGGGGGTAAGTGAAAGGTCAAGAATATATGATGCTGAGATGTTTAGAATCCTCCTCAGTTCTCAGGGCTGAGCTGGGAGGAAATGGGATGTTCTGGGTTTAGGAGGTAACCCACCCCTCGGAGAACAGTGAGTAAAGGTCACTACAATCACATCTTAGTGCAAGGATCAAATTAGCTCCCAAAGGCGAGCTCAGAGTGGCTCAGGGCTACCTCTCTTTGGGCATTAACTTTTGTTCCTGTCCATTTACATGGATATTTGTTTTGTTTATTATGATTTTATGGTGGTGTTTTTAAACAAATAATAAGTGCCTCACCCTACCTTTCCAGCCTTACCTCCAGCTCCACCCCTTCATGAGCCAAGGCTGCGCCCAGTCCCAGATTCTGCTCCTCCTCCTGGACCCTTTGCAGTGCGTGCCACATATACCCTCAAGGCCTTTGCCCATGCTGTGGTGTGGAGTGCCCATCCTCTGTGGCCCTGACTACCAAATCCCTTCGTGTCCTTCAAATTGTGGTTCAAATGCCTCCTCTGTGAAGTGGCCCCTGGTGTCCCCAGGCAGGGTTCATCCCTCTTTTCTCTCTGATTCTATCATGAATATTGAGAACTGCTGTGTAATGTATTTCATTCTGCCAGGTGGTATGCTTAGCTGTTTCCATCTCTTCCTTCCCCACTAGCTGTGGTTTCCTTCCTTTGCTTATCAGACTGTCTGTTCTCACAGTGCTTCATGGTCAATAAGGTGCTTTCCCCTAACATAACTGGAGGAGGCAGAGATGGCGTTCTATTCATCTCTGTAATCCCATAGTACCTTGTATTATGAATAGATAATAAATGATTATTAAAGTAATTCTATCCAAATGCTTTTTCTGTAAAAAGTAACTAAAACGGACTGTCCAGTATATGGCCCTTTTCCTTGTCCATTCAAAATAAAATAAAATATCATCTAAATCTCATAAAATTTCTGCCCCGGTGGTGATCTTCTACTAAAAATCCTAGATGGGTTGGAAATGGTGCCCCTGGCAATTTGAGAATTAAAATGTTGTCAGAATATAAAGGGCATACAGCTAGTACTGTGGAAGACTATAACCTCTTGGTCTGTTTCCTAGAGGGAACTAGATGGTCAGATGGTGGCTCTGAGAACGGTCAGCAGGTTTATCTCCACTTTGGAAATGAACTATTACTGAGAAACACTGGGCACTGGCACTGCGCTCAGACGGCCTTGGCTGCTAAGAAACTGCAATGTAATGAGAGGTCCTTTATGTTCCACACAAGGGTGAAAAGGTGGAGGGGCTACAAGCTCAAGCCCTGTATCCCTGGAGAGCCAAAAAAGACAACCATTTAAATTTTAACAAAAATGATGTCATCACCGTTCTGGAACAGCAAGACATGTGGTGGTTTGGAGAAGTTCAAGGTCAGAAGGGTTGGTTCCCCAAGTCTTACGTGAAACTCATTTCAGGGCCCGTAAGGAAATCTACAAGGTATTTTTATTTATCTGCTTCTATTTGATGAAAACATTATTAGACATTAAATTATTGTTTGCACTAGTTAATATTCACAGATAGAAGTTGTAGGATGATTTTGTCTTTTGAGTCTTTTATCTGCAAAAGTTCAAGTGTATGAAGTATGAACAGGAAGTCTGTTTTAGATAGGCAGCTATTTTTCTGGGGTTTTATTAACATGTAAAAAAGAACTCTACTCTGAAACCTGGAACATCCCTGCATTGGTTGGAGATGATAACTCTATACTTTCTACCACTACTGCATCAAATATATGCAAATACTTAAAAACCCGAGGCATTTGGAAAAGTATTTGAAAGAATAAAACCTTTTCCATTATGGTCTCTATTTCAACCATATAGATGTTCGAAACAAATTATGAGCCTAAAGAAAATAAGACTAAGATGAAATAGTCTGTGAGCATCTCTGTCAGTTCTTTGAAATAGGCCACCATGTAGGCTGTGTGTCCAGATAGCAAAGTGCTGTGAATGTAGAACAGTCATGTCTGTGGCAGTACCTTGCATGTGTGTCTAACCTCGCTCAGGATAACTTCAGCTAAGAATTGTTCAGAGTTTTTGAAAGAGAAAAATCAGTGTTGTACTTTTTTCTTTTCAGATAAAATTAAAAATCTTCTTTTTATCCCTTCTTTCAGTATCGATGCTGGTTCTTCAGAAAGTCCTGCTAGTCTGAAGAGAGTGGCTTCCCCAGCAACCAAGACAGCTGTTCCGGGAGAAGGTGAGGGCCTGAGTTGTGTTAACCCCCTTAGGAGAGTTGAGGACATTGTTCAGAACAGATGGTAAATGTACTTTTTAAATTGACTGCATTAGTTTATGATCAGTCTGCTAAACTCTAAGGTGAAATGAAGGTTGAGTTCTTTCAGAGCTACTTTCAGAATACTGTCAGAGATAATGATCATCAGACTGAATTTTCTACCTGTATCTGGTCATGAAACTCCATGCAATGGAGTTTCATTGCAGTCTCTAAGGATCAGATTCTGAGCATCTCTAGCCAAGTCATGACCACTGCTTCCCCAAACATAGTGTGGAGGAGGGTGACACTGAAGCTAAGCCCTCTAGGCACCATGAGTGTCATGGGCACGCCTCTCCTGAGGCAGAGGTTCACTCACCTGTGCTCTGGGTGAATAACCAAGCCAGAGTATCTACACCTGAAACGTTCATTTTCAGTATTTACTACACAAATAGTTAATTGCTTTTTTCCTTGATCTCTGTTTTGTGACATAATCTTAGATATTGTATATGTGCCAGTCTATAGACAGAAATATTATTTTAAAAAATGAAGAAAACCTCTCAATTCAGGCTTTTAAGGTAAAAGCTTGCCTTTCACTCTGAAGTCTTACCACAGTGTTGGAGATGCACCTGAGTTTAGTTTCCATACAGAAGTTCAAGCAGGTTTTATAGCTACAGAAAAGTTGTGTATAATTTTTCATGGGTTTCTGTAATAAATTATGTTTGGTTTGCTCAAATAAGATTATTGCATTCCTTAGAAACATTGCCTAATGGGGAATAGAATTCTTGAAATAATTGTTCCAATGGAGACAGCACAAAGTGGGTCAAACTCACAACTGTTCCTTTTTTTTTACAAGGAATTGTTAAAGTTAATTATTTTTAGTTTATAACATCACTATAAAAATTTTATTATTATGAAAAATCTAACCTTGTTTCACATCTGTTTTTTGTTATTAGCATAAAAACAATTTCTTGTCAAGTTCCCTTTACATGTTCACATTTTCTTAGTGGTTGTCTTTGTGACACAACATACAGTCAGCCTAATTGAAAGCAAGTTTTGCCATCTCCCAAAACAACAACAAAATCTGAAGTGTGTTACATATCTAACGAGGTCTTACTGGAGGGCTGGAATTCATATTCCAGAATTCTCTGATTCAGTCATGTCTCAGCTTCCTCACCTGTGGAGGAGGCATAACTGCCCCTTGAAGGAGGCCATATTGCAAGGGTTGAGGGTAAATATGTGAAGCTTTTAGAAGAAAATTCAGCAAATACCTGCTCCTTTTATTTTCTTTTTGCTTTGTTTCCTGGCTTGTGGTATAGCTCTTTACATCAGAGACCATTCTCAGAGAGAGAGCTGTGTGGAAGAACTCTGAACTATGTACAGAGGCCTCGACACTTGAGGCCTTTATAAGTAGGTCATAGGTGACCCATGCTTACAGAATAGAGGCCGAGCCTGGTGTTAGATGAACATCCGTTGTGAGATGAATTGGACATTAGAGTATCCAGAGAGATTGCTGACAATTGTGGAAGAGAGTTTGTAGGAGCATTAGAACTTCTTGAGAAAAGGTTTTGACATATGAATGAGGCTTGTGTTAATCATGCATTGGACATCATCTAATTTAAATTGCAAACTAGATTACATTGATCATTCATTTGAAAAGCTCTCAAAGTAGTGGTTTGGGACTGGCCTATGTCCTCTGTTAAAGGTCTCCTAAAGGGAACAACGGCCAGGGTCTTTCAGCGTGTCCTATTTCTGGGGCTTGCTGAGCATCTTGAAGGTTTACTTCACAATTTTAAGTGACTTTTACATTGAGGAGTCACTGGGATTATCCTATCTGAACATGGGCAAATGGGAACTAAGCAGTAAAAGGAACACGATGGCAAACAGTCCAGAACATTGGGAAATCAAAGAAGTATATAAGTGAAAAGAGGATGCCCATGGTAAAGCCCCAAACTGACTTCCTTGTGTGGGAAGCGATGTTATTCCTTAACCACAGAGATACATAAACAGAGGACCTAAAGACAGCCATGTTTTCCCAAGGACATCTGTGGAAGTCCCCCAACAGTCACTGCTGGCTTCAGCACAAATCACAGGTCACGCTGATGGAGCTCTCAGGGCTCCCTGCCTAGTATAGACACCCATCTTCTGAGGGCTTAGTTCAGTTTGCATTAGGACCTTCTATAAAGGCCCTTACACTTAGCCAGTGGAGCCCTTGGCACAAAAGTTTTGCCTGTCAGTCAATATTACCTTCTGCGCTACAGAAACATCTTCTGAAATTCTAGGGAGAACAGTGAATTATCTTTCATAAAATGAACTTTTCCAGGTAAACAGTGACTTTCCTATAACTTGCATATATACATATATGTATATGTATATATACCAAGGACTAGGATAAAATAGAAAAAAAGTAGAAATGAGAAATTTGTCCCTCTTTCTGTAAGTCTTTTCTGCTGTACTTAGCGTCAAGGACTTTGTGTCCAGTGATCTGAAAGTATGACTTCATTCTATGCCTTAGTAGTATCAGTAAAAAGCAAGGAGTTCTATTTACACTTAAAAGAAACTTTTCTTCTGGAATTCATGCCCTTAGGTCAATAAAGAATGGCTCTTATTCCTCGAGACTAAATTACATGAACAATAAATTATAATAAACTTGTTGAAAAGGCTTGGTTATTCTCTGGAATTAGGTAGATATTACTTTTATAATTGATCTACTATGCCTGTTTATGCAACTTGAATGACAAGAAAAGGCCCAATTTTAACCAAGTAATTTCTACTTTTTAATTTTGTTTCTTAAAAGCTTCCTGCCATCTATATATGGCAAAAAATGGATTAAGTGTTCATTCAGCCACTTAAATAATGAAAGTGTGTCATTTAATTTAGATTAAGTATATTGTTTACCTAAGTCTTTTAAAGTTGTTCTCTGGTCCCTAAAGTATTAGATACTTGACACCAATAGTCTGCATGTGAGCACATGAAGTGGGGACTCACTAAGTGTTCTAACTAAAAACAAGGCTGAAAGCCATTTTCAACTGAAGAGATCCCAGACCATCGTTGGTGTTCAGGGCTGGTAGACATGTAGTACCCTGAGGTTTCTGTTGCTGAGGCTGGAATTCCACAGCCATTATCTCCTACATCTACTGAATTGATGTGTGCGGTGGGAAATGTGGAGCCCAGGGTTTCAAAGCTCTCTGTTTTATCTGCGACTAGTCTTTCTCTTAAATGGATCTTACCCTAACTTCCTGATTCATGAACTTGCTTTTGCAAAGCTGTTTGGGATTTATTTAAACAATCAAGCTCTCTCGTATCTCAATATTTCTCCCCACCAGAATTTATTGCCATGTACACTTACGAGAGTTCTGAGCAAGGAGATTTAACCTTTCAGCAAGGGGATGTGATTTTGGTTACCAAGAAAGATGGTGACTGGTGGACGGGAACAGTGGGCGACAAGTCCGGAGTCTTCCCTTCTAACTATGTGAGGCTTAAAGATTCAGAGGTAAACCCACATGATCTGTTTCCTCTCCATTTCTGTGCGGTGGTTCTCTTGGCGGGGAGTTGTGATGTTTGATGGTGGAACAGTGCTGGACTCTGCAGAGTTCAGGAATGTGAGCATAACTAGAATGTGACCTGCATCTGTCTGACCTTTCATTTGATGCTAAGGTGTAATGTCCACTTCCCACATACAGAACTCCTGGGTTGAGTGGAGGCTGCACTCAGGGCTGGTCTCATCTGCTGGGTTCTGATACTGTTATTCTCTATTCTCATATGTGACCCATTGATTTATAGATGCCCACAGCAATATTTCGCCCAAGTAAGCAAAGTTGTTCTCATGATACCAACCCTTGAATAAATAGTGTCAGTAAAAGTTTCTTAAATCTGGTTTTTTTTTTTTTTTTTGTCTACCTAGTAGCAAGGCATACGTTCTAAATGGTTTGTGTGCTTTGGGGATGCTACTGTCCTTCCAAGGTGGAAATGGCACCTTAAATTTTTGATTGCAAGAATGTGGTCTTGGGTTAAAAATGGTTGGGGTTGTGGGGTGAAGGGACATTTTATAGTGTTGGTAGAGTTTCAGGGTATAAATGCAATCATTTAACACACCCATATAAACAAATCAACAGGATTGAGCTTTTATTTAAAGCACAGTCAAAACATGGTTATTTTCTCTTTATCCTCACACCTCCTAGGCACAGAGAGAAAAGCTGGCAGAACCTACAGAGGCTATATTTTTGGGTGTGAGTGAGTAGACCAGGCCCTCTCTCATTTAAATGCTAGGCAGAGAGGCCCCTGTACTCTAGAGACTTGGGGGCCGAGGCTGAGCCTGGTGACTTAAAGCAGTAGTTTTACCATTGACCTTCTCACCCCGGAAATGATTTTATATGCTTTTTTTATTTTTTAATTGGTATCACTATTATTTATTTATTTATTTATTTATTTTGCTGTGATCTTGAGAGCAACTTGGTAAAATTCTCTTGAATGTTTGAGTCAGTCTGCCCACCCTTGCAAAGTTTGGCAGAAGGAAGCATGCATGAAAATACTTTTCCATTGTGGGACACCTGGCCTTTTGAACTCCATAGACCTGTAAGGGAACAAGTTGGCTGCAGTGAGGCTTGCATGTGATATTTCATGGGCAGGGAGGGCAGGGGAGAGTTCAGTCTCTGCCATCAGGCATTCAAAATGTGTACATCAAGATTACCTTTTAGAACAGATAAAATACAAAAGCCTTTGAGTTTGCATTGAAATTTATTTTTACTTTATTAAATTTATTGAAACTTTACCTAAATTCTGTTGGTATATCTGAAGGGTTAACACCTATTTAAGTAATATTATAAAGATAGGTTGACTGAAAATGCAAAAGCCATTACTTGAATTATACTTTCATAAATTTTAGTTTTCTGTCTAAAAAGTTCTGAGGTCAGTAAGTAAAAGTATATGTATTACGACTTTTTAAGGGTGAGTTGAGCTATTTGAGACCATTGTTAGCTACAGAAGAACTAGTGGTACTTAAGATTTTTTTGTTTATATGATATTATGTTATATTAAATTAATTTATTTAAGAGAGAATGGGTGTGTCAGGGCCTTCAGCCACTGCAAACGAACTCCAGACACAGGGACCACCTGTACTGGGTACTGGGGAATCAAACTTGGGTCCTTCTGCTTTTCAGGCAAATGCCTTAACCACTAAGCCATCTCTCCAGCCCAAGATTTTTTAATCAAATATTTTAAAAATCGGATGATAATTGAGTTCTTATGTAGGAGGAAAGCTTCCCACCAGGCTTAAAAAATCAGCATCCTGCTGCAGATACCAGGCTAGACTCATGGGCCTAGGGAGACATTATTCTCCCTGCTCCCCTTCTCTGGGACACAGAGCCTGTCAGCCAGGAGTGTGTCCCAGCTTTTGAGCTGGCTGAACTTTCTCCAAGGGAGCTCATTGTAGCTGCCTGAACTCTGTGGTTGGCCTTTGGCAATGGCTTTCTTCTTTTTATGGTATATGAGGATTATTTTGTAAGCCTGTGTGAGGGAAGTAACTGGAATCTTATTTCATTGGTATTCCTTTATTTGATAAATAGGCTATAAAAATTAGCAAGAAAGATTGATATTATATAATTATGTTCACTAATTAAAGCATAATCAGAGTAAAATTTTCACTGGAACTTTTCTTGCTGAGTAAATATTAAGTTTCAGTAACCAGAATATGGGAATAATCATTTGCTATGCTCCTGGTAGATAAATTGCATAGTTTTTGTTTTCCTTATAGTAACTGATTTAGTTTATTAAGCCTTTTGTTTTATTTTAATTTGAAATACTTAATTTACTTCAAGTAGGGACCTAAGAGTCACATTTAATTCAGAATAAAGCACTCTGTTGCATTGATTGCATTCTGACCCCCATCGTGGCTCTTGTGGTCTCTGTTGGCTGACTCAGCTGTTTTAAAGTTCCATGAGCATCCAGGAGAGGAATTCACCCAGAGCATTTCTGGAACTCTTAGTAGTTGGAAAGAAATAGGGTCTGCTTCTGTGGACTGTGTGCTTCCCGCATGGATGGAGAAATGTCCATGTTTTGACAGTGTGAAATTGGGTGGAAACACTGTGCAGGACAGTGACCCCCACATTGGAGAGAGAGAGGTGGTAGGAATGAGGGGAGGAAGGAGTCCATTCTGCCAGTGCCGTTTCTGTTATTTAAAGAAAATTCTAAAACAAATGTAATGAAATATTAATACTTTGGTATATTAAATCTGGATGGTAGACTCGTGAGTGTCTCTAGTAGTCTCTGTACTTTTACATATGAAATAGTTCCCAATGAGCCATGTAAAATAAAGCATGAGCTGAGAATGCCAGGAGCCCTGCTGAAAGGAACCCAGCTCTGAGATGCACTGGTACATGCCATGTTTGATCCATGCCTGAGCCTCCCGGCTTGCAGTGCTATGCACTTTGCTGTCTTAAAAGAAAGAGTATCTGATAATTCACCCTCTTGTCAGATGAGACAGTCCTGCCTGGTTTCCCCAGAATGAAAAGAGAGATTCAAGGGCTCACATGGGTTTGTATCATTAATCATTTTAAAGTTGCATTATCAAAACTCTTCAGCATGCAAATGAGACCTTTTGCTCTATTTTAAGGGTTCTGGAACTGCTGGGAAAACAGGGAGTTTAGGAAAAAAACCTGGTAAGTTACAAACCCTGATGCTTATGTTTCAGTGTTATGAATGTGCTGGGTAGTTGTTCCCGACCTTTGCTTCTTAGGGTGAGAAGTCTAAAGTAGAGACTTAGGAGTCCCTCCTCAGAGTGCCTGGGTAGGTACTTTCCTGGCATCCATTAAATATGCTTGGTGTGAAGTGTGGCTGCTGCATCACGTGTGAGGAGTGGAGACGGTACCTGACAGGGTGCTGGGGAAATAGTAACTGGGGCACGATGGCGGGGAGTCATTGCGCTAGAGCTGTCGAAAAGCAGGCTCAGCTGCTTCCCAGTTCTGCTCCTCAAGCCCATTCTCCTCCTGACAGCACTGAAAGGTCCATGACATGCACAGTGGAGGAGATGAAGGTGCCACAGATATGACCAGATTATAGGTGGCATTCATTTAGAATTGGGTGGTTTTCATCAGGCATAGATTGAATTCAAGGTTTATTTAAGCAAAATCACATGTTTTATAAATAGTACATGAAAGATGCAGGAAGTAGCTGTGAAATAATATGGTTTGTGTGGCCCATCTTCCTAGCCTAGTTTATGTGTGCTGTTTTGTTAGCATATTCCTAGGAAATTATAGGTTGGAAGATTTTGTATGTTTGTCTGGTGCTCAGCTCCAAATAGACTCATGTGGCCAAGCAGTGGGGGCAGGGTTCAGGTGGTTTAGGACTTTAGTCAGACCACATGGCCACATCTCTGCTGTTACTGGAAGTCTTCCACATTTTCAACATTTGTCATAGCTGGGGATCCAGACAGTTCATCTATTACACCCAGGTAGGCTTCACTTTGAAAGTAGCACGCTGCTCAGGGACACAGAGGCGGAACAGCGCCATGAAAGATCGCGGCTCATATGCCAGGGCCTTTGAGGAGCAGAAACAGCTGACAGATGCCAAATAGGACACCAATTGGGACGTTCTCCAAACCAAAAACTTGGAATCTAGAACTGGCATGTCACAAGAGAGTCCTCGGCCCCACATAGATTCTTAGCTTGGACTTTTTGTCTGAGCCAGGCTGTAAGCTAGACTCCAGGCCCCCTTGCTTCCAGCTCTCTAAGGCACTGAGCAGGCCAGGTCTGCCCCTCTTGATTGGTGGCTGACTTTGAATTGTAGGACAAGGGTCCCAGAGGCTTGCTAAAGATGCCAAATCTCCTTGTCCTGGAGACAGTAGACCTGTCAGAGCTGGGCCTTTCCTCCTTTCCATCTTTCTCTACTTCATTGTTTTTCTTGCCTTCCTTTCTTTTTCAGGATCAATGTGACAGGAGCTAGTGCAGAGGAGTGCTTTGGTTTGTTTTTCAGAAGTTCAGGAAGTGATAGTCTCCGGGCCAGAGCCCACATCTGTCTGTGTGCTGTAGGACACAGTGCCATAGAAAGGGCGTTTCAGAGTCTGCTCTGTGGTCCTGCTAGGACTTTCCCCATGGGATTTTTAACATTCAGGAAAAGGATAGATCGGTTTTCGGTTTTGTTCCTCTGTGCTGAATTACTATCTTTACTTAAAATTCCCTTAACTTCAGGTTCTTCCTTGTTGTAAAAAGGAGTAAACTCATAGTGCCATGACTCATACCAGAAACTCAGGGATCACTCCCAGAATTTGAGCTATGAAGAAGATGGTCATGTTGCTAGGAGTGAATTTTTCTGAGAAAAAATGAAATTCTTTTTCTGTTGTACTGGTTCTCTTATTCACTGAGCTGGCAGGGCAGGGCATCAGTTGTTCGCAGTAACTGTGGGAGGGCCTTGGACAGAAGGGGTGGGGAACAGGCAGGGAAGGGGGACTAAATGGTGGGGAGTTGGTAACTTCAAGACCATGAGGGGCCCCACTAAAGACTGATCTGAACTGAAAGACCAGCCAAGCCCTCAGGGCTGCATTTGCTCTGGAGCTCTGGGGAGGGGCAGAGGACAACCCAGGGCTTCTTCCCTCACTGAATAGAAAGCTAGCCAAGCATTCTGTTTTTGATGATGCTAATCAATCTGTGTGTTAGGCCACAGCTGTGTCTTCTCCTCATGCTAATGGTACCCTGCAATGTTTGCTCTTATTTTTCAGAAATTGCCCAGGTTATTGCCTCCTATACTGCAACTGGTCCTGAGCAACTCACCCTGGCCCCTGGTCAGCTGATTTTGATCCGGAAAAAGAACCCAGGTGGATGGTGGGAAGGAGAGCTGCAAGTTAGTGTCTTTTCTGTTTAAAGTTCTCTTTAAACATGCAAAATCTCAATAGGACAGAATTTCATCGCAAAGGTCAAAGAACCTTACTGCCTCAATTCTGCCTTTGTGAGAGGTGCTACCATGTTGTAATCTGTTTGGTTCCTAGGCTTCATGCAACTAGAAGCAAAATTCTGAGAAGGGATTCATCTGTGAGTTCATTGCTGAGTTATGAGTATGGGGTGGGCCAGTGAGAATTCACAGGATAAATTCTGCATAAAGCCATCCTTACATGTCATGGTATGATATACAGAAGCAGAGCCTTCGTCAGTGGAGTTAGCAGGTGTGGCAGGTTTCTTTTGATGTAAATCCACATCTGTCCTTTATTCTGTTTTCAACATTCCACATGGCTCCTTTAAGTCTCACTTCCAGAAACAAAGATCTTTTGGAAAGTTTACTCTTACATATCATGATGGTAAAAAGTATTAGTCACCACTGGATATCATATCTAAAGGGTAATATTTATAAGAACTGAAAATGTGCCTGATCTTAAGGTGGCTCCCACAGATTGCATATTATTTACAAGGGACACAGTAAGTTGAGAACCAGACACTACCTTAATAAATGATTAAAATGATTATCACTAGTGGAAATAAATGGTCATGATATCCACCTAAACACGCCACAGGGCATAGAATCCCATACTCTTGTGTTCAGAAATCTATCAATAGAATCTAATCCTGAGGAACATTCAACTAAAGAAGGACAAGGAGGGACTCGACTCTTCTAAAATGTTCATTACTAAACTTACAGGAAGGAGAGAGAAGCTGATTCTATACTGGAATTATATAAAAGACAAGTATGCTCTAAACGACATTATCAGAATAATTGACATAAATAAGATGTAGACACTACATTGGATAAATTATTATATTAATGTTAACTTTACTAAAATTTATAACAGTACTGTGGCTCTATGGAAGAATATTTCTGTTTTTGGTAAATACCCATTGAAGTACTTAGGGTTAAAGAGTTACAAGTAACTTGGAATCAAATGATTCAGAAAAAGAAATGAAAGAGGGATGAAGATATACACGCGATGAAGCAAACGGAGTAAAAGGTTAGCAATGGGTGAATAAGTATAAAATTTTTTCTAAATAAAAAGCTTTTAGAAATTACTTATGATGGGTCTCTGTAGCTATGGTTTCATCTCTCAAGAGTCAACCAACCATGGTCCAAAATTACTCAAGATGAAAAGTCACTTGTACTTCTTCAGGTTTTGGATCTTTGAGTGTTCTAGAACTAATACCCCCCCCACACACACTCACACACACACACACACACACACACACACACACACACACATACACATCACCTAGGGACGACTATACATGATAGCTTTCAAACAGGAAAGTGACTCCCCTCCAACCCTACAGCTCTGGGTATTCCTTAAGGGCCTGCCAAAAGGCTGAGTTTCCCACTAGCTTCTGGCCTTTGTGTAGAAGGAGTATACGAGATCCCTCCTTCAGGGTCTAGCATTGGGCCTGCTGCATAATACAGGAGGCCCCAACAAATAATTGCTGAACATATGAGCTGATGGTTCTTAGAAACCTGTTTGTAAGAACCCTGGTGTCCAAATGGAAGGAACTGCCCTGGCCCTCTGCTGGCTGGTGTGCCTGTGGCTGCTTATCACATCAGCCTGCTTTCTTTGTCCTACAGGGGACGGTGTGAGAATGGGATAGGTCTGAGATGGAGAAAGGTGGAAGGAAAAGGCTGCTGTGGGAGGAAAGGGGGAAGTAGAGCAGCCCGAACAGAAGACCTTCCTCAGAAAGGAGGGTGGGCTAGCCATGGCAACTCCCCAGTCACACACGATCCTCCACTCTCAGTTTGTCCAGGTCAATCCTGAGTGAGAAGGGAGGATCTTTGTAGAGGAAAGTTGGACAGTCAGTCCCTTTCTGAAGAAAGAAAGGCTCTTGGCCAGAAAAAAAGACAGTCTGGAGATGGCTAAGGATGCATAAGAACCCTGTCCACAAGTGCTGGCCTGGCTGAGGACCCTGACCTTTTGAATCCTGGAACACTCTCTCTCTCTCTCTCCCTCCCTCTCTCTCTCTGTCCTCTCTCTCCCCTCTCTCCCCTCTCTCTCCTCTCTCCTCTCCTCTCTCCTCTCTCTCTCTCTCCTTCTCTCCTCCTCTCCCCTCTCCCCTCTCTCTCTCCTTCTTTCCTCCTCTCCCCTCTCCCCTCTCCCCTCTCCCCCCCCTCCTGCCTTGCTTGTTTTATGAGACAGGATCACATTATTGTAGTTCAGGCTGGACTCACACTGTTCATGTCATTGTTCCTTTCCTGCTCAGAAAGGTTCCATAATTCCTGTTGTGATTCCTCATCATTCCTGTAGGTCTCCCACCAGGACTCTCACTTCCCTCTGCAGCAACATGTCCAATCCACCCTCATTTGACAATTTTTTTGGAACAACTGGCACATCTGGGCCCTCAGGCCTCACTGCCTTGAGTCATGGCCTTCTTCACCAAGGTGCCTCTGGTTCCTCGGGTGTCACCCACATCTCACTTCTTCCGGGACTTGGCCTCATGCCTGCACTAAGAATGGTGCTTCGTAGCAGATGTTTTTACTTAGGAATCCATGTGTATTTCTTATTTCTACATTTAAGTGATCAGCTCCATAAAGAAACATATTTTTTTAGTCCTAACACTCCTTGCACATTGCTCAAAAGAGAGTATTGAATGATTCTTGGAACCCATGTTACTGTGCCCAGGGTGTGTCCTGGCACTGTAACCAGTGACTCCCAGGATGGAGACCTAGTGAAAGTACCATGGAGCTCTGTTTACAGTTGGGTAACAGAGTGGGGTCACTTGAGCCATATGGCAGTGCACTGGGTAGGTCTAAATGGTGGGGATAGATAAACAGATTCTGTGAAAAGAAGTGCTTGAGTCCTTGAGCCTAGGGCATGCCACTTACCACACCACAAGTAACCCGGAGGACTCCTCAATCACCTGGCAGGTGGGAGGGCAGAGGTGGCAGTGGTGCTCTTTTATTTAATCTCCTTGTTTGGGGAATTGATGGTATATGACTTGTTATATTAACAAAAGGGGGTACAAATGTCTCACTCTTGCCCCTAATCCTAAAAAACTTCCTTTATCAGAGCTTTGTGTCTAGAGGGTATGTGTGTTTTGCATTCTTTTCTCTGGATAGTATGGAAAACGATGATCATAGCCCTTCTCTTGAGCCCAAACTAGAATCTTTTTGTCAAATTGAGTCAGAATTGCAATGCTGGCTCACCAATTTTATCATGATCACCTCCTCCCTTCCCTGTCTTGTCCCTTTCTGATGCCTCAGGTACTCAGCTAGGTGAACCTGTGTTGAGTCAGATTTAAATAAAGAGAAAGGAATGGCAGTGAAAAACGTGGCTGCAGCCATCATGTGAACCTGGTGGCTTTGAGAACAGGATCAAGTCGTGTTCTGGACTGCTACACGTTGTTTAATCTGCATACAGAGCCCAGGCATGGTTGTCAACCTGGGCTCACCATCCAGTAGTCTGTGGCCTTGGGACTACCATGTAGCTTTTCAAACTCAATTTCTTCATCTCAGAATTGGGAATAAAACAGCATTATCCTTCTGGAACTGTTGTGTGGATCGCAGCACATGAGGTGCTTAGCACTAGGTGAGTGTTGTTGGCCAGTCTTACTGCTGACATTCCCAAAGCCCTGATGTGATATTGGCATTGACCATAACTAACAGCAAAACATTCACTAGTTTTCTGTCTTAGATGTACCACAGAACATCCTGGATCTGTGTCCACACAATCCAGCCCTTGCAGAACATGCCAGGCTTTTCTGACCAGTGGCTGTCCCACTTTGAAAGACAAAGTGTTTGATTTTTGTGTCACAGCATAGCAATAAGTGATTTCTCCTGTTTCATTCAGTTCAAAGTGAACTTTACGTGACTGCTCTAGTACAAAGCAAATTGTATAAAATATAAACTTTTAAATTTGTTTATATTGTTATTTATTAGGCACGAGGGAAGAAGCGCCAAATAGGCTGGTTCCCAGCGAATTATGTCAAACTTCTAAGCCCTGGCACAAGCAAAATCACTCCAACAGAGCTACCCAAGTCAGCTGCGCTGCCAGCAGGTAAGGAGTTCAAGTGTCACTTTCCTTCCTCCACTCCTTTTCTCATTCAGCATCTTAGACCATCTTCACATGTGCTTGAAGCACTTCTTACACTTGCTGGGGCTGACATCCCATTAATGCTATATGTAATATGCTTTTCAGGAGGTCTAGAGATCTCAGTGCTTTACTGTGTGGAATATAACAGAGCCCTTGTTGAACTTCCCTGAAGGAGTTGGGAATGCTGTGGCATTAAGAGCCAGATTTTTCTCTTGATTGCCTTCCAGCAATTTAAATTGGGGTTTGCTGGTGGCTGAGGCAGTAGAAAGGACTTCTAAAAATAAAATGCTGGGGTCTAGATAGGTCAGGAGATTGAGCTGGGGGCCACGAGGTATTGTAGAAGACTGAAATAATGCCCCTGTGACATTTACTGGGGACAGAGGGGCTTTGCTGAGTGGGCAGGATGTTGTGTGCTTTCCTAGAGGGCTGGAAAAGGGCAGGACCCAGCAGTGGAGCCTGGTGCCTATTTTCTCATGTAAGGCACTGAATTAGACACAGGGCAGGGTAGGGGCAGATGTCTGCTTTGGGTCTTTAAGTCACCACTGCTTGGGTGGCATTTGTGGAAACATGGGATGTTTGTTCCACCTCATTGTGGTTGAATGTCTTGCTGTATGTCCCATTGAAATAGCTTAAAGCCCAGTACTCCGGCAAGAACTTAAAGGATGAGTAAAGGTGATTAGTACATCCTGACCCCATCTGGTTCTCTGCAGGAGTTGAACCTTACCTAGACTGTGGGGGTGCCATCCAGGTCTGATGTCCCCCTGAGGAGACTGTCAGAGTCCTCTCCTATGTCAGTGTCCAGCCCTCCCATCAAGTTGGCTGAAGCACACTGAAATCATTTGCTGAAGTAATTTTCTTAGCTGGTGGGTTTGACAACCCTGGACAGTGTATAGGTTGGTTTTAAAAAAGATCATCAGATGTTGTGACCTGAATGTAAATATGTGAAAAGGGTAGTGAGAGCAGTTTAGCCTACAGGTTTGGAAGAAAAGGAGGGTGTTCTTAAATGTGGATATCTCTTTGAGACACAAAGACACAGCAGAGTAATCTTGTAAAATGCCAATTTTACTTTTCACTAAGACTTGTAAATTTTGGGATATCAGCTGATAATTGCCTTCCACCTTAGCAGAGCCTGGGAGATGTGAGGTCAGCGGTAGGACACTTGCCTAGTGTGGACAAGATCCTGGGTTGAATTTGATGACACAAAAAATTAAAAAGAAACCAAAAAAAAAAAAAAGAAGAAAGATCATGGAGTCCCATGGTCCCTGGCTACATGTTGTTGGAACTGGTGGTGCCAGCCAGTCTCCAGTCTGTTCTGAGAGGCGCTCTCTCAGAGTGAACATTCAGTTAGTACTCTAAATTTTCTGCTGACAAGTAGTGTGAAAAGGGGAAGATATTACACACTGAAGACTTTCTATAAAAATGTCATTGTTGTCTCTTTTTCATCCTTCAACTTCCTGTGTTGCCCACACTATGACAAGCCCCTCTGGGCCCTTCTATTTCACTGTGACCCCTTCTAAAGGGACAAAACCAATCCATTAACATAACTGCTGGCTGCCAGTGGCCTGATGCACACGTGCCACTGGGGTGTACAGCTGCTCACCCAGCCCTGTCTCCTGCAGTGTGCCAGGTGATCGGGATGTACGATTACACCGCACAGAACGATGACGAGCTGGCCTTCAACAAGGGCCAGATCATCAACGTCCTGAACAAGGAGGACCCCGACTGGTGGAAAGGAGAAGTCAATGGGCAAGTTGGGCTCTTCCCATCTAATTATGTGAAGCTGACCACAGACATGGACCCAAGCCAGCAATGTAAGTGCCCTGGAGGCTCCGTTCCTTTCCTCTCTGGTATCTTCCCATGAAACATGCAGCATTGCTCTGATTCTGCTGCGCTTTGCAGAACTTTAAGCTGGACACTGCTGCATTCGCAACAGTCAGTCTCTTTGAAGACCTTCTGTAATGCAAGACTATCTCGTGGGGTTGTTTTTGTATTGAAATCTTCATTCCTTCTGTAGCATGTGCCCACCCTCCCCTCCCCCTCCTCTTCCTTTTTTTTTTTTTTTAAATCATTTGGCGCCATGCTGTTTACATGCCTGACTCATTTTCCTAGCTTGGATTTTGCTCATTGTTTTGTTTTGCTTATGTGTTGTTTTCCTCCTTTTTCTAGGAATCATATGTTGTCCATCCCCCCCTCAGGCTTGAAAGTCCTCAAAGAGACCCACTATCCCATATCACTGCCCAGAGGGATGATGGGAGATGCAGCCTTGATCATGTGACTTCCAGCATGATCACCTACTGCCTTCTGAGTAGAAGAACTCACTGCAGAGCAGTTTACCTCATTTTACCTTAGTTGCATGTGATCGCAATGTTTGAGTTATTACTTGCAGAGATAGAAGCAAAAATTACAAGAAAAAAAATTACAGAGGGTAGTGGGTCCTTTTGTGGCTTTCCTAGTTATTCAAATTGACTTCCCCCACCTTTGCACAGGTGCTTCCAATGGTTTTAAGATTATTTTTAAATATCTATTTTAGCCTTTTAATAAAAATAAATAAATAAATTACTTCTTTGCCATCTTGGTTTTGCAAAAAGACCCACTATCAAGGAATGCTGCATGTGCTATTAAAAATTGTTCCAAATGTCCATAAATCTGAGACTTGATGTATTTTTTTTTTCATTTTGTCTAGTGTTACCAACTAAAATGTGTAGTTTGGGGGTTTTTCCCTACCACAGAAGTACAGAGGAGTTGAGTATACCTGTTTTGAAGATGTGTAGAATGAGCCCCATTAAAAGGTGTTTGTGCTTGTGTGTATCTGATGTATTGTTGAGCATGTAATGCATCCTGTACATAAGAAATGAGTTCTCTCCATGGCAACCGCTGTTACGGGGTATGATCCTCTAATCATACTGCATTAATGTTATTTTGCACAGTGACCTTGTAGCCACACGAGAAAGCACCTGTGTTTTTTGTTTTTGTTTTTTTTTTTTGGTTTGGTCTCAGATTTATCTGGTTGTGTCAGTGTTTTGTTTTGAGTTTTTAATTTGGCGTGTTTTCATACCATAAATCAGTAGCCAACACCGCTGAGGTTGTTAATGATCAACAATCTACAATCTCGTAGTTTCTGTTACATGAAGTCTTATTCCAATTGTTTTTCATGGACTATTCTGAACAAGTAATTTTCTTGACAAGAAAGAATGTATAGACGTCCCCCCTGCAATTAATTTCCGATGTTTACATTTTTTAACTAGACTGTGGAATTCCTGCAGATTAATATGACATGGAGCTCCTGGTCCATGTGTACTAGCTGTGTGTACTAGCTGGAGCCATGTTTGTCCGGTAGACATTAGTTGGAAGCTTTCAATAAAAACATACCCATTGCTGACAGCACAGAAAATGGGGTGGGGAAAACCTCAAGCACAATCTAGCTGTCCTGCTAATGAGTGTGACCTGTCACCCTTCTGGGCTCCCACCTCTGAGAGACTGTGCTCACGGTTGTGTCTGTGTCCTTCTCCCCTCACATGGTGCAGAGGATGGGGCAGCCCCTCCTCGTCCACTTGCGCTTCAGTATTTTCATGGATATGAATGTAAAATATATAAATATATAAACCTGCGGCTTTAACAACTGTAATACAACCTTTGGATTAGTTATGTGTATAGATAATTAAATTCTTCATATAAAAGTTAGACGGAAATGTCTCTGTGTTCTTGATGTTGGAACCTGGCAGTGGTGAGGGGCACCACTCAAGACAGATGTCTGCAGTTGTCTGACTGCCCGTGTGTGGAGTATGACGTGTGTTCTGTGAGATACAAACATGACTGGATTCTCACGGAGTCCTCTTTGGGTGGCACCCCCTGCCCCCTCCATCAATATGTAAACAATGGATCCACCTTTCAACTTGGCTGCCAACAAATAGAGTTTTTAGTTTATGTTCTTGACACATTGGCAGGTGTGTGATTTGGCTCAGAGTACAAAACATTAATAAGGAACTGGTGAATGCCTAAAACATGGGTAAGGAGAGATGTGCACATTTTCCCTGGTCTTGTTTGGGATCCACTTCCTGTCAGGCACACTCTGGTCTCGTGGCCTTCATGGAATCAAGCCAGCATACACATTGAGACTCCCATTGGCCACGATGACCACGTGCTTGATTTCACCCTCATGAACTTCACTTACCAGCCTCTCCTGCCCTTCATTTGAAAGTGATTTCCATTTGGTCAAGTGAGCAGATATTTTGTGGGAAGTTATTAACCATGTCTTGAGTGCCTGCTGGATTCAGTTGAAACAGGTCCTTGTCCTTTTGGGATTCATATTGTGATGGGAGGAACAAGCAGAAAACCAGCATCCATATAAATATTTATGGAGTGTGTGAAAAGTTCGGTGCCAGCAGTATGGATGCGAGGCACCCATGAGTAAGCCATCTGGTGCTTTTGGGCCAGGGGGTGGGTGCTGCTGGAAGGGATGGAGAAAGTGATACTGAACCTGAGACCTAAAAGATTAAGAAAGGGCTGGATGAAGTGGGAAGAGAAGTGGCTGTCGCTGACGGATGCTTTCTTGCGGACGCGACCAAGTCTAAGGCCCCACCTCTTCCCCTCTCTAAGTCAGTATTCCTTATCCAGAGTGGAGTGAGGTTAGCTGGAGGGATGCAGTCCTCAAGCTGGGTAATGCTCCTTTCACCTCCCTTTCTGGTATTCTCTTGTGGATCTTTCTTGTAGGCTTTCTTTTGGGCTTGGACATGAATTTTCCCTCACTGGTCTTCAGTTTGCATGGGCTGCAGATAAACCATCTGTGGTTCTTAGCCAGACAACTGCTGCTGGCATCCTTTGAGGCGAGGTCAGGCATGTCACTCAGCATCCTACACTGCACACAACAGTCCCTACCCCACGCTTCACTGGCTCTACCAGTCACCATGCTGAGGTTGAGAAGCCCAGGTCTGGCCTCATTGTGATCAGTGTTCACCTCATGGCCAGAATGGCCGCCCATTAGGTTATAATCCCAGGCTGGCCTTGAACTCAACAGCGATCCTTCTACCTCTCCCTCCCCAGTGCTGGGATTAAAGCCATGTGCCACCATACCCGGTTTGTAATGTGTACTTTTGAAGCCCCCGCCCCATGCAGAGCGAGCCTGGGGCACACTGGTGGTTGGACTTCCCAAAGGAGCCCAGCCTCATGGTCTCTGAGTAAAAGAATCTGGAAGACGCTGATCTAAATCTAGGATTCATCCCCTTGTAAAGTAGAAAATCTCACAGCATCACACATGTGATGGGAAGTGGTGTCTGCAGTGCCCGGTGTACATGCCTAGAATCCCAACACTTGGGAGGCTGACTTGGAGGGTTGCTGTGAGCTTGAGGCCAGCCTTGATGACATAGTGACTTCCAGGTCAGTCTGGCCTAAAGTGACACCCTGCCCAGTTATCCATCTAAATTGATTTGATACCATCAGTAGGAAAACTGTTACTGACTCATGAGTTTAACCATATGATATTGCCCACTTCAGTGTTCTTTTCCTATAAAACATAATCAGCAGTCTCATGTGAATTAACCCACTACTAGGTATCATTGACTGTCCCTCAAAGTTGCTGATGATATGAATGGATCAAACAGATGAGTAACTACACAGTACATAAGTCCAGTTCTTGTTAATTATTTTTGTTTTACTCATTTATCTGTGGTGCGTGTGCATGCACATGAAGGCCAGAAGTCAATGTCAGGTGTCTTTCTTGATTACTCTTCATCTTTCTTACTGATACAGGATCTCTCACTGAACCTGGAGCTGACAAATGCAGCCAATCTAGCTAGCCAGCTTGCCCCAGGGATGCCCGTATCTCTGCCTCCTGTGCACGTGTGTGCTGGGGATCCAAACTCAGGTCCTCACACTTAAGCAGAAGCAGTTTACTGACAGGCATCGCCTCAGCCCCTAGAGTCCAGGTTCAATCCTCTCAGGAGTGGCAGCATTGTGGCAGGGGGCTTCTCCTGGAGTCAGGGAAGCTCCCACCCACCCAAACAATTGAGATGGAATACCACTTCTGCCTCCTGGAACCTGAAAATCATTTCTGAGAGATGGTGAATATTTTTTTTATTTTGACAAAAAATATACAAATAATCTATTCAGCATGACTGAACTATGCTGACACAAATAATCTATTCATTCTTTTTAATTCCAGAGTTACCCAAGAGAATTGTAATGGGATCTGCAGTGGTCCCAAAAAAATGTATAGGAAAATATAGAAGATCTGCTATTTCAGATCTGGTAGTATAGGGAGACAGAAGATAAGGTCCAAGGTTCTGAATATTTCATTTTAGCTAGTTTTTTCAGACCCTTTTTTGGGTTTTCAAGATTGGGTCTCACTCTAGCCCAGGCTGACCTGGAGTTCAAGGGTGAGCTTGAACTCACAGTGGTCCTCCTACCTCTGCCTCCCAGCCCTCAGATCCTTTTTAAGGAAAATACACCTATAGGCAAACCAGACTTCCAGAATGTCTCCTAGTGTGTACTTAGCCAATCCATTTCAAAGGGTTCCATCATCCATCAGGAAGGTCCTGTTCTTTTTATTGAAAGCTTGGGCATCTTAAAATTACGACTATTCACAAAAACCAAGATTTTGTGAAACATGGAATCAGCTATATGACCACATGCATATGTGCCACTCAATGGTCACACAACCACCCGATGGGCACTGCCTGCAGCTGTGCCAACAGTCTGGGTAAGTGGCTTGCTGATGACTTCAATGCCTTCATCTCCAGCTTGTTAGCATCTTTCTGAGGATGAGGCAGGGTATGGCTAGAAAGCAGAGTAGATCCATGGTACATCACTTCTGAGTCACGCTGCAAGCCTCAGCGGAAGTGAAATGTCCATATTTGTTAAAACTGGACACTACTTTCTATGTAGTTCCCCAAACCCAGACCCAGGAGAGAGGAAGCACTTGTGACCTACTAGTGTTCATGAAGGAAGGTGATGTACTCCTGAGGCCTCCAGTTCCCCCTCATTTGCCCCATGGTTCCTGTCACCCACACTGATACACATTGAGCCAGTGTTTCATTCCAGACCCAGGCAGGGAGGAAAATGGGGTGAAGTTCAGGGACAAATGATCCCTGAAGGTTACATGGTTAGATCTTACAAATGTGGGCACCGGCCATCCTCTTAACAGTGGAGACCCTGAGGTACCATGGTTGTATCTCAAAGCAGCTGTGCTGATTCCCAGGCTGGGCCTCTTTCTAACTGTCCTGTTTGACAAGAGTGGCTCTGTCTTCCCAGAGCCTCAGAGCTGCACCTTCTAGAATTATCGGTGATGCCACTTTGGAAGAGGAGAACAGGTCATCTTTCCCTTCTGTGATTGCTATACCACTAAAATCATGGTGGACGTGTGCAGCCCTTGGTGACGTTTTTACACATCAGTACGTTTCATTGCCCTCGTCATCTGTGGCTTCTAAATTCTCATTCCTGGCTGCAGTCAGAGGACCATGGTTGCCAAACATAGGAGCATCACTTTACCACAAGTTCAATCTAGTACTTTGGGACATTTTGTTTTCCTATAGGCTACTGTCTATAAGGAGATGAGGACTCAGAAGGGGAACTCAATGTAACTGTACCTTTGTCCCTTATTTGGATGATGGTACAGAGCATGGGTACAAATCCCAGCTCTGCCCCTTACTAACTAGATAACCACTTTGTGTTTTTCTTTCTCCCCATTCATATATAGAGATAAGAATACCAGCAATGATTAAGCAGCAAGCTGATAGGAGCTTTGTTCTTGGAGGTAAATGATTTGTGCCTGCTCTGTGGGTATCATGCAATCCAATCTCATGGCTTCCTGCTTTCTTGCAGTAAACCAAGAAAACAAGGGGTCTGGATGCTTTAGAAGACCTACTAACAAATATGCATTTTCAGATTAGGAATTTCAGAGAATGGACAGCTTTCCTTAAAGCTCACACATCCCTTGCAAGTTTGCCACACTACCTTGCACGACACTCACACCCCCTTCCTCTCTGCCGGCAGGACGGCCACCTGCATAGAAGCCAGTAGCTTTTTGGAGCGTCTTTCCTGCATGACTGAACTATGCTGACACTCTGCCCCAAACCAGAGTCTCCCCAGCAGACTGCTGGAGGATGCAGACAAGCCGCCAAATTCACACAGCAGCCTGCAGCCAGTGGGGCGGCCAACCGGGAAAATGGAATGTGCAAGGCTTTTAAATACCACGTCTGTGGACTGTGCTGGCAGGCCCATACAGAGCTCCACAATAAACCTGTCACAAATGCGTTGAGTCACTGGGTCTTTTCTTTCTCATCACCGCCTGCTGTGACCTTGTGTTCTGCCAGCAAAGAATGGAATGATCCCCACCCCCTCCCCAACATGCAAGCCAATGAGGTCTTTTGTTGTTGTTTGTTTGTTTGTTTTCATTTAAGCAGCCATTTATCTTGGCTAGGGACATGTGCTTCCCACAAAATGTTGTACCCCAAGCAGCTGCCCCTAGCATGTTAAAGACTCATTCTCCCTGCACCCTGCTGGACAGACACCTCTGCTCTGTTTGCTGGATCTCCCCAGCAGAGCAACAGGCTAAGGCTCTCAGCTGTCTGGGGCGTTGCCTTGGATCCCCGTGGGAAGGCCCCACATGGCTGAACCTCAGTAACCGACCCCCACTGACTTGGTATCAGATGGTCACCCCTCATCCCAGCCCATCCTCCCTCCCTCTCCTGCTGTTCCCATAAGTCCTGCTCACAAGATGTGGAGCCAGCCTGGTGATGAGGCCGTGCTCATGGGGACACACACGGACATGATGTCTGCTCGGAACCTGTAGGAACCGAGGAGATGGCAACAGAGAACTCAGTCACTCCGCTCATGGATGAAGCAGGACAGTGTGAGCTAGGGCTAGTGAGGGAGAGGAGGGGATAGCCTGGGGGAGCCGCTCTGACCTCCAGCTTCTCAAAGTCTTGACCCAAGGACAAGCCTCCTGCTCCTCCCCTAAGGATGCCATGAGTATTCCATCCTGTCTCTCTGCACTCAGGCTCTCCTTCCATTTTGTCACTCTAGACCAAGGGCTATTTGAAAAACACAAGTTTTGCTTAAACTCATTTAGGATTCCAGTCCCCATAGTACACACATATATAAAGATGACTTCAGGGCTGGGGAGATCACTCAGTCTGTCAAATGCTTGCATGAGGCTCTGAGATCAGATCCCCAGCACCCACGTCAAAGCCAGGATGACAGTGTGAACCTATAATCTTAGTGTCAGGGAAGCAGAGAAGCAGAGACTGGACTTTCAGGATAGAGCTTGCTGACAAGCTAGTCTAGCTGAATCCATGGGGAAGATACCAACATCAACTCAGGTCTCCACATGCATATGCACACACGTACACATGTACACACACATTTGTATGGAGTAGGTCAGGACCCTCATGATCTAGTTACTGTCCATGATTGAACATACCAGTTGGGGACTGTGTACACATAAACATTTGGGGGGTACTCCATCCCCAATCCCTAAGAGATACTCATATCCCTCATTAGTCTGTGAGCTCCTTGCTAACAAGATTCACATGAATAGGTTTGTTACATACCCATTAAGACTTCCACAGAGAAGCTAAACATGTACCTATAATCCTAGGCTGAAGCAGGAAGGTCATAAGTTTGATGCCAGCCTGGGCTATATAGTGAGACCTTGTCAAAAGTAGGAAAAAAAATTAAGTCATTTATTTGCATGTTACATGTGGATGGATGGGCACACAGGATTTCCTGCCGCTGCACACAGACTCCAGATATGTACACCAGATGCATATGTCCAGCCTTATGTGTGTACTGGGGAACCGAACCTGGCAGCCAAGCTTTGCAAGCAAGTGCCTTTAACCACTGAGCCATGTCCCGAGCCCCAAAAGCAAGTAAATGAATAAATAAAAAGACCTCCAAAGAGGATCTGGAAATAGAGCTCAGGACCATGCAAGAAGGGAGAGTTGCCACAGGAGCAGCATGGCCAACAGTGACTGTGCCTTTCCTTGTAAACTTGACTTCTGTGGGGTCCTTCTCTGGCTCATTATAAGTCAGAGAGTAGAGTCCCCCTACACACTTGCACGTCCCCCAGACCCCCCTTTCCTGGAGGCTGCTGAAGAAGTGGTAGTGGTGGGTAGCTCATCCTTGCCTTTTCCCCTCTCGTTCTACCAGCACAGTCCATCATCCCAACTGCTCTGTGGGTGTCACCATTTTATGCATTCTCTTCGTCCCATGCTTCCTAGACCCCCAACATGAAGCCGATGCTGAGGAAGGCACTATTGTTTAAAAAATTAAATCATCATGAGAAGACCTAAAACAGAAAGGAAACTTGCTAATCTTCCAACTGGTTCTGCATCGTTCTTGGTACCACCCAGCCAGTCCACAATCTACCTGTCCATGCGTGCATGTGGCTTGCTTTCTCCCCGACGAGTGTGGAAACCAACAAAGCAAGGACCCAGTGGGCTGGGGCCAGGGCAAGGGGGTGAAGCAAGCATGAGAACCTGAGTGGATTCCCCAGTATCCACTTGTAACCTCAGTGCTGGAGGGCAGAGACAAGAAGATCCCTAGGACTTCTGGCTAGCTTGTCTGTGCCAATCAGTGACAATCGTTCAGCCAGAGACCCTGTCTCAAGCAATAAGGTGGTGAATAGTTGAGAACACCCACCATCGACCTCTTGCCTCCACATACATGTGCACACACCCACACATATAAACATGCACACACACACCACATACATACACGTGGGGAGAAGCTGGACTGATCTGTCCAGTTGCTGAAACTTGGCAAGAAATGGCTTAGGTTCAAGGTGTCTTGTGTTCCAGAGCCAGTTGGCCAAGTTTAGGAGAGATTCCAGGGACCAGGCATTCATTCCCACACCCTTCTGAAACCAGTTCATTTGGGTTGTGAAGTACACCTGCCTGTCACAGAACCGCAAGAAGGGGTTGAGGCTGTTCCAAGACTGATCAGCCAAGGATCACTTTTGGAGAAGATCCATGAGCCTTGACCCACTCATTGTTCACATGGTCTGAGAGCCTGAGCTCAGAGGATAAGCATGTTCACTCAGCCAGACCTTGTAGGAAGCTGGAGAAGAAAAGAGGGTGTGGGCCCCTTCAGAAACACAGGAGGTTCCCCACCTTTCTGTTTCTGGAGAGCGCTCAAGCAAAGGTTTCCTGATACAGGGAGGGAGACAGACTTCACTGTCCCATCGGTCTAATGAGAGTGTCAAGTGACCAATGAAGCCAGGGCCAGTGGAGGCAGTATGGCCTCTCACACACCTGCAGGGACCCAGTAGCAGAATGCCAAGCATTCACTGAGTTCCAGGCTGTGGGTGGTCTCTCAGGGATGGCTTCGGCTGAGCAGTGGAGCCCTTGTGGCCCATGTGCCTGGACAGCTTGTTTGTAGTACTTACTCCTTCTCCATACTAGGACTTCCAGGCTATCTTTCCTCTCAAGAGTAGAAAGGTCTCTCTCAACTGCACATTGGAACCATGCAGAAACTTTACAACTGATGGACACCAGGTCTCACCTTGGCAAGTCAGACGTAATTGGTTCTGGGTCCAGCAGGACACTGGGAGTGTGTCGCCATACTTGAGTGCCACAGCCCCGATCCATCTTCCATACAGCCGCCGCTGTGATCTTCCTGAAATGCAGAGCTCGGACCTCGCCATCTCTGCAAACCAAGTGTCAGACATGCTTCATGTGAGCTAAATCGTGTCTCCCAGTATGCATAGGTCAAAACCCTAACCCCAGGGATCTCAAGATGTGGCTGATTTGTATGACTGTGTCTTCAAAGAAGGATTAAAATATGGAAATGGTTCAGGTTACAAAGTATATAATAATAAAAGTAATTTTAAAAGTGTTAAACTGAGGCTGTCAGAGTAGATCCTATTTCAATACGACCCAACCTGTGTCTTTGAAAGAAGAACGCAGACAGTGGGGACCTGCACCCTCAGAGGACACACTCAGAGGACACACTTACATGCCAAGGAGATAAGCCTCAGGAGAACCCACCTGCCAACACCTTGATCTTGGACTCCGGCCACCAGAGCCATGAAAAAGTGAACTTCTCTTGTTTAAACTGCTCAATCTTCTGTTGTTTAAGAACTTGGTCATAGCCATCCGAGTACACTAAGACAACATCTTTCTGTCAAGGCAAGAAGCATAATGGTGAAGAACATGGATTCAGGTCACAGTCCTTTTGCTGTTTACTAACCAACTGAGGCTTTGTTGGGTTACTTACCTTCTCTGTGTTTCAGTTTCCTCATCTCCTAACAGTAACTCCTGCATGGGACTATCAGTGAGGATTCAGTGAATTAACAATAATTCAGTGAGTTAACACAGTGTCCAGAACGGTGAGGTCAGCTTGGCATTCAAGCCATAATGTTCATTAACTGCCATCAGCCCAGTGTCTGCTTCTCTCTTCCATGCCTGTCTCTGGGCCTCCAAGGACCCCACTCTGACTCCTATGCGTCTGTGTCCTCTCTGGGTTTGAATCCCTCACTATTGCCCACAACCCAGTACTGCACTGATGATGTCTTGTCTTGGTCGGTTTGTGCTGCCCTAACAGAATACCAAAGAGTAGCTAATTTTTGTTGTTGCTTTGAGGTAGGGTCTCACTCTAGCCCAGGCTGACCTGGAACTCACTCTGTATCCTAGGCTGGCCTGGAACTCACAGCGATCCTCCTACCTCTGCCTCCTGAGTGCTGGGATTAAAGATGTGTACCACCACGCCCTGTGAAAGTGGTTAAAGTATAAAGAAATTTAAAAAAAAAAGAAATTTACATGGCTCATACTTCTAGCCGCTATGAAGTCCAAGATCCAGGGACTTTGTCTGGTGAGGGACTTCCTTCTCCATCATCCAATGGCAGAAGTGTTAAAGGAAGAAGATCAACTTCATGTTTTCATCAGGATCCCAGCTCTCAGATAACAGCATCACTCCATTCATGAGAGAAGAGCTCTCCTGGTCTAACCTCGCCTAACATCTCACCTCTCAACATGGGGGTTAAGTTTATAACACGTGCACTTAGGGGGACACGCTCCGTCATAGCAGAGTCCAGCCCCAATCTCTCTTAGTTCTCAGACCTCTGGTCAAAACTCTCCTTCCCCGCATTCCAATAAAAATGTGTTCTTGGTATGGCTACTGAGTACTCAAAAGGGTTTATTTATGGCAGCTGCTAAGGAACCTAAATTCCTTCAGGGAGCACATGGGACGCAGGTGCTCAGAAAGCAGAAACACCACGGGTGGTAAAACAGATGCACCAAGAATGAGCTAGAAAGTGTAAACCATAAAGGACCTGCCAAAACACTTCCAGGACCCCAGCGCGTTAGAAAGTCATAAATGACACCTCCCCACGTTCATATTTATAGCAGATGAAGAGATGGTTCTCCCTGAGGGGATTTAACTTTCACCACTTCTCGACAGTCATTAAACTGCCTGGCAAGCCATGTACACTGGGTTGCCTGCCCTTCTTGGAGGAAAAATGAAGCTTATTTGGAAGCTGAGTAATTTTAAGCTTCTGAGTTATGCCTGAGTGCAGCAGAGTGATGTCCCCAAGGGACCCTGCAATGTGGGCACAGTGAGGCCCCTTGGATAGGTCAGAGTGGTCTGCTTAGGCCCAGCTGCATAGGAATCTTTGGTGTCATTAGTGGGATGTCCAACCTCTCACCATAGGCTTCTTCTGATCCCCATAAAAATCCAGACGAGCAGGGGGCGTGGTGGTGCACGCCTTTAATCCCAGCATTGGGGAGGCAGAGGTAGGAGAATTGTTGTGAGTTCAAGGTCAGTGTGGGGCTACAGAGTGAGTTCCGGGTCAGCTAGAGTGAGACACTACCTCAAAAACAACCAACAACAACTACAAAAATTCAATCTTTGAGCATTTGCCACTCTGAAGTTTCAGGGACAGATATGAGCTCACAGCCTGGCCTTTTCAGAGGCATCTGTGAGTCAGCAAGGAACGAGGCCAGTCTGGGATGCCTGGGCCTCCAGCAGACTGCAGTTCCCAAGGGCAAGGACTGGACCTCACCCACCACAAGACTTCAGAGCTTGGGCAGCATGAGGATTTCAGACGTCAGATGTAGGGTGGGGAAATAAAGCCATTACCAGGCCCTTCTTTGCACTCACGGGGGCTTCGTCTGCATTTAAAACATATTTATTTGAGAGAGAGAAAGAGGCAGAGAGAAGAGAGAGAGAGAGAGAGAGAGAGAGAGAGAGAGAGAGAGAGAGAGAGAGAGAATGGGCACACCAGGGCCTCAAGTCATTGCAAACAAACTCCAGATGCATGAACCACCTTGTGCATCTGGGTTTACATGGGTCCTGGGGAATTGAACTCAGGTCCTTCTGCTTTGCAGGCAAATGCTTTGACTGCTGAGCCATCTCTCCAGCCCATCATCTGCATTTCTTACAGGACAGGGAACTCTGCCCAGCGTGTTGTAGGGCCACAGTTAGAGTCATTTTCTTAGGAGGATCCAGTCAGCCTCAGAAGCATAGCTCACATGGCAAGAGAGTCTAAAGCCATGGGCCCATGTTTCCCAATTCAGGTCAACTCCAGAGGCATCTGCAGTGTAGACAGGAGCCGTAGGCATCCAGTAGACATGTGTTCCGTTGACACTGTCCTCGATAGAGCCATTTAGTAAGGGGACCTGAGCTGAGTGTCTCCAGAGACATTGTGTCTTTTTCTCCCTGAAGATGAAAACCCCTTCACCACACTTCCACAATGTTCTTTCTGGGTCTCTCCACATTTTGTCCCAAGTTTTTAAATGTTTATTTTATTTATTTATTTATGGGGGGGGGCATGGGCACACCAGGGCCTCCAGACACTGCAGATGAACTCCAGACACATGTACCACCTTGTGCATCTATCTGGCTTTACATGGGTACTGGGGAATTGAACTCAGGTCCTTCTGATTTATAGACAAGCGTCTTAATCACTGAGCCATCTCTCCAGCCCTTATTCCAACTAAAAATATTTTTTTATTTATTTGCAAAGAGAGAGAGAGAGAGAGAGAGAGAGAATGGGTATGCCAGGGCCTCTTGCTGCTACAAATGAGTAAATAAGTTCTAGAAGCCTTCGCCACTGTGCGCATCTGGCTTTATGTGGGAACTGGGGAATTGAACCCAGGCCATTAGGCTTTGCAACAAAATGCCTTTGACCACTGAGCCATCTCTTTAGTCCCATTGTCCTGGGTTTTACACTGGTGTTGGTCCTCCGTAACCTGGCCTTTCCTACCACCTCTTATATTCCATCTTGTTCATATGTGTTCACCTGATCCCCAGGCAAATGCTTGGCCATGCCCATACACCCAGCACAGCCTGGGCAGCTCTCTTCACCAAGCCTCGGCCTCTCACCAGCACCATCGGCTGGCCCAGTCATAAAAGCTTGCTCTGTTTAATTTCATTTGCCCGTTGTTTCTCCCCAAAGCTTAAGCTTCCTTATGGACAAGAGCAATGTCTTGCTTACTTCCAGGTCTCTTTGACTTCTTAGGAACTTCATAAATAATCATTGACCTAACTGATTATATATTTTGGCTTCTTCATAACAGGGCCTGGACCTGTTTGTTTGCTTTGCTCAATGGTTAGCTTGCTGTGTGATGTTTTGTTTTCAAAATTATGTCCCTCCTGAAAAAGGGAAACAGTGATGGGGCAAGGAGGCCCATGCTGACCTGGAATTCTCTATGTAGTCTCAGGGTGGCCTCGAGCTCACAGCGCTCCTCCTACCTCTGTCTCCTGAGTGCTGGGATTCAAGACGTGGGACACCACGACCAGCTCCACCTACTTTTTATCATAAATGTTTCTGTGTCCTTTGAAATTTCACAGTACACAGGGGTTCATCTACTTTTTAGAATTAAAAAGGATTTCACTTATGCTATTTATAGACACACTCATTAAGGGGACACCATGACCTTTTAGGGGTCAGTTTTCCTTATCTTCAATCTTTCCCAAGGGACATTACAGCCCTGTCCATTTTGTGTATTTAAGAAAATTAAACAAAATTTAGGCGCATATGTTGGGAATTTGTGTAGGTTGTAATAGGGGAGCTTTTGTAACTGTGTGGAGTCATTTACGATATTATTTCAGCTGTGGTCAGTTTTAGTCGCGGTGACCGTGGAAAATCACTTGGCATCCTTTATCCTCCGTCGCTCCCTGGGCCAGGCAGTCAGCAAACTATGTGTATCCTGGTACCCAAAGGAGAGACGGGCTACATCTCTCCACCCCTAAAGAAAATCTTCTTTTTGCAATGTCTTTCCACTTGCCCTGCTTCTAATAACAAACGTTTCAAAGCTCTCTTGTTGTTCTAAATACTAAGTTTTCCAAAGGAAGGATATTTTTGGGTTCATTTTTGACTTTTCTTTTCTCCAAGTTGCTCATGGTTCTCTTGCTCTGGCATTCACCCACAGACTTTTTACACAGTATCCCATGGGTCATTTTAGTGGCTAAGAAGACCATTTCTAGCCATCATGGATGATGTATAATGTGGAAACAAATCTAACAGAATGTTTGCCTTTGGCTATGTTTTGGGCCCAGACAGACATCCCCCTGTCTCCAGGAAGGCTGGCAGTTGGACCTTCATGGAGCTGAATTCTTGTGGTTAGCAGCTCAGACCCATCCAGCTCCCCCAGGCCTCTCAGGTGTGTTCACTGGAAGGCCACAGCTGCCGCCTTCCATGACTGCTTCTTCTGAACTCATACCCAGAAGAACTTCTGAAATCCAAAGCCAGCCAGTCATCTTTCCTGACAGGACCTTCTCTCCAATTTCTCGGTTTCGTTCTATGTGTCTTCTGGTCCCTGGCACCTCCTTGTTGCAGGGGGTGATCTTGGCCTGGGTGTCAGGTTCTAGTAATGGAGGTCATTGGCAGGGGATGGGCAATTCTCTGTCCTGTGTATTACCTTGTTGTTAGGACAAGGGTACACTCTCAGCCCTGGGGTGTTGGGAGCGTGGGGTCAACTTCAGCCTGGTGGGGGTGAGCAGTACCATCTTAATCCTGAGGAGCAGTACCAACTTCAGCTTTAGGGGGGCAGTACCTGGGGAGTAGGGTCACATTTAGCAGGGGAGGTGAGAGGATATCACATTCCCCTGGGGGGTTTGAGGACCTCTGAACCTCAGAGTCTCGAGCTGGTCTTTGGAAGGCAGTTTTTTTTTTTTGTTGTTTTTTTTTTTTTTTTTTTAGTTTTTCGAGATAGGGTCTCACTCTAGCCCAGGATGACCTGGAATTCACTCTGTAGTCTCAGGGTGGCCTTGAACTCATGGCAATCCTCCTACCTCTGCCTCCCGAGTGCTGGGATTAAAGCTGTGTGCCACCACGCCCAGCTGGAAGGCAGGTTTTCATCCTGAATTCTCAGCTTCCAGCACACCTGGTGCCCAAGTCATGGTCAAATGAATGAAGAAGAGCTATGAACAAGGCTTTTAAATGCAATAAAATGGTGTGCCAAAATATGCATGCATATACCCTTGCATTTACTGGGTAAGAGCCCTTAGCATCCATTAGATCTCACCAAGCGCACCGTGATCTAAAGGGACGTGCAGAAGCCTGGTCCAGCCAGTGTCCACTGCTGGACTGATGTTCATGTGGCTGCTAACACATCTGCGGGTGAATTTAGAACGACTGCTCGGTGCAGTACAAGTGGTTATCCACAGAAACAGTCTGAAAACTCCAGGAGACACCACCAGGTGAAGCCCACTCCCAAACGCACAGGCTGCACTTCACCCTTGACCAACAAATGTCCTAAGTCCTGGGCCCTTGGATTCATTCTCAGGACAGTGGGTAAAAATAGATCAGGAACTGGCAGTGTTTCCTGGATGACTTTTGCAAGAAAAGTTCCTGAGTTCAGTGAGGAGCCTGAGCTTCCCACAAGAGGGAGTTCACCCAGCAGCTGGGAGGAGCTGGAAGAACGTGCAGATGGCCCAGGTTCAGACACACCTGCAGCCTAGGCAGAGAGAGGTCACACCTTGTGGCACTGGGGAATCCTAGCTCAGCCACACACAGGCTGAGTGGGCTCCAGGACCGAAGGGCATGGAGGGGCCTAAAATAAAGATGGCTCATTCCTGCTGCTTTCGCATCATCCTTCCACCTACCCTGGGCTGTTCCTCTCCCAGCAAGAAAGGCTGCACCATCCGGGGAATCGAATGGGCTGAGGGAGAAAACAAAACCGAGGGCTGAGCCCACCCTGGAGCTAATGGCTGGAGCAGCAGTCAGGTTGCCTAGAAGTTCATGATACACTTGACCTTTAGGGGGATCGCCATAGCATGGAAGCTTCCAGCATACCTGTATGCAGACCTGCTCAGTTCTGAGCCCAGATAATCCCCCGCTCACCATGGAGGGAGAAAGAATCTCTGAGGAACCCCTCAAAGTTAAGAGCAGCCTTCTCAAACTTTCGTTTACCTAAAAATACGCTGGAGAGCTTGTTAAATTGCAAGATCCTGGGCCCCACCTCCAGATACTGCGCTGGGCAGTGACCGCATCTACAGCAGGATTGTGGGGATGCTGCGTCCTTGCAGGTGTGGATTTCACACTGCTCTACTGCGCCCTCTGGTGGGAGTAGAGAGGTGAGGAATGACAGTGAATGGGATGCCACCCCCAGGGACATTCAGGACACCTCCAAGTGTTTGTATTTTCTAAGTTCGCTGTCTGTGATTAAATCAAGACCTTTTAACAAAAAGAAGTGTGTGTGTGGGAGACCACTGTCCTGGAAGAGGGGGGTCGGGCCTGCATGTGATGTCTGGAACCAATAAGCCACAAGTGTCCCGTGCAAACAAAACCCTAAATAACAAGCAGAGCAGGCTTGGGGGCTGGCCTATCTCAGGGCAGCCAAGCACAGCCATTCCATTGGGCAGCTTTGGCCTCTATGAAAGTCTTGTACCAGCTGTCTGCAGTGGGAGAGGCTTCCTGGTCTGCTTGAGGCCTGGTGCTTGGCTTTCATGGGGACCCTGTACATGGCCTTGTCCTGGAGGGTTTTCCTTGCCCTTTCTGGATGTCTCCACATCCATCAGGAGTTTCAGCGTAGCCACTTGTCCTGGAAAAGCCAGCCTTGGGGCTACCACACCATCTCCTGCAGCGTGGGTGCAAGTGGGAGCCTGCAGGGAAGGAACATGGCCTTGGAACTGAAGTCTCCAGGTGGCCCTCTGGCCTTTCCCACTGCTGAGCGGAGGGATTGGCACAAGGGTGCCTCTCTGAGCCTTGGTTTCTTTGCTGTATAATGAAGATTATGCTAGAACATTACAGAGCACTAAAGGTAGTTGGCAGTATACAAAGCACAGTATACAAAGGCACAGTGCCTGGCATGGAAACCTTAACCTAATTGTTAGTAGATCTTTTAATAATTTTGTGCACTCGCTGGAGCAGGAATGTTGTCGCCTGTATTCATTGCTAGGGCTGCTGCAATAAATGATGGAAAAAAACAGATGGAATTTATCCTCTCAGTTCTGGGGACAAAGGGGCAGAGCTGAGGCTCTGTTCTGGCATCTCTCCTAGCTTCTGCAATTGCCAGCAAGCTGTGGTATCCCTTGGCTTGGTACTGCATGACTCCAATCTCTGCCCCTGGTATCATCTTTCTGTGTCTTGTCTCTATCTTCTTCTTATGGTTATGTTGGATTCAGGCCCACCCTAATTATGTGATTTCATTTTAACATGATGACATGTGCAAAGATTTCCAAGTTTTTTTTATTATTATTTCCAAACTAGGTCACCTTCACAGGTACCAGGGGGTAGGATTCCAGCATTTCTTTGGGAGAGGGCACATGCAATCCACAACACTACTGGACTAAACAGGTCACAGAGCCCTGAAGTTATGAGGACTTAGAACATCTTTGTGAAGCTGTGTGGACTTTCCCAGCCTTGAACTAAAGTTAGCCTAAATGATTGTGTCTTCCAGGGTGTTCAGACTTACATCTCTTGGATATGTTGACTCCAACGGAAAGAAAGCGACAAGGCTACATCCATGAACTCATTGTCACAGAGGAGAACTATGTGAATGACCTACAGCTGGTCACAGAGGTGATGGTGGCTGGGGGTGGCTCTGCAGGAGGTGGGGAGGTTACTAAGGAGGCCTGTGTCCTAATGCTGAGCCTGAGACAGTCTCTGATGTGTGGGGTGCATCTGGACAGCAAATGACACAGTAGACCTTTTAAGAGGAGGTGGTCAAGTCCATATGGCTGCTCTGTGAGTCATACCCTCACCCATGCCAAAGTCACACTAGACCCCAGATGATATATGAACTCTGAGTTGGGACTCTAGGCTCTAGTCAAAGAAGTTACAGCTCAGCCACCAACTCACTGATGCCATCAAGCCAGTCATGTGGCATCCCTGGCCCTCAATATTGACACCTGAACATGGTGACCAGCTACTAATGTCTGGCCTTCTTCCTAGTGTTGCAATATCTGTCACTGTTACTGAGCATGAAGATGTTTATTCAATGTCTCTATGAGGCCCTTGGCCTGGACCAGCACCTCATCTGGTCTGTACTTATGGGTAGCCTTCGAAGGACTTGGCTACCTAGTCTGGAAAGAGTGGGTGACACAGTTGGTTAACCCCACTCAAAAAGCTGCCTTTTCTCCACATACTCAGAAATGTCACCATATTGGAAAGTGGGTTTGCAGAGCTCGACCTGAGGGTCACCCTCAACTTAAAAAGTTTTGTCATGGGTTGGAAACCTCCTTCTCAGCAAATGTCATAAAAGCATTGTCTCTGACCCTCTTCACATCCAAGAGAGACACTTCTGGGCTCTTTGGTATTAGCAGAGGAGTTCAGATGGCTGCCCACAAGACTGCTATTAACGCATGGGAAGTGGTCTGACTTCAGAAGGATGTGTTGTCTTCAAGTACCCGGCTATGCTATACAGTCAAGGGTGCACAGGATAAGAGGTCATCTCCTCATTGCCCACTTAGGTGTGGAATCCTATGTGGTAGCCCTTGGGACATGCCTGATTCAACACCAGCTTAAGGACTCAGGCAGAATAAGACCCCCAAGGATCAGCCACGATTAGCCACATTTATTTCAAAGATGTGCTCTCCCTGTTTCCAAATAACTTTCAGAAGAGCCCCTGTCCCAGAAAAAAACTGCCCTCGGGGGGAAAAGGGCTCAACCACATGGGGTCCATCTAGATCTGTGATTATTTGTGAGTTGCCCACCCACGTCAATTTCCAGAAGGGCCCATTTTATTTCACAGAGCCCAGGAGAAGGACAGCAGCATCCCTTGTTAACCACTTCCTTCAAGTGTTATCTCTGTTGAGGGCCGAGGGCAAGCAAGCAATGGAGCCAGTTACTGAGCCTGCTTCCCTGGGAATGCCCAGGGCTTGTCTGGGTGGCAGGTGTGAATGAAGGGAGCATCCATGCCCACATACATCCTCAAGCCCCGAGACTCCCTGGTCCATTTCCTCACAATGGGCAAGTGAGACACCCCTGTCTGTGTGCATGACATTGACCTGGCTTCCCAGCCTCTGCCTGGTGGAACTAAGCACCACACTCAGATGTTCCCCTGGCCTCCCTTTCCCTTTCAAACAGTGCAGCTGTAGAGATGCGGGCCCCAAATCCTCTCCCTTGCTCTAAACAGACTGGTGCGTGTGTGTGCGTGTGCGTTTTGAGCTAACTGTTTGCTTTCTGAACTGCTTCGTTTTCTGCACTGTAGATCTTTCAGAAACCCCTGATGGAGTCTGAGCTGCTGACAGAAAAAGAGGTTGCTATGATTTTTGTTAACTGGAAGGAGCTGATTATGTGTAATATCAAACTACTGAAGTAAGCCTCTCTTCTCTAATCCCAAGCCTCGCTGCACTTCCTCGGCTTACACACTAGCACCTGTGTGTGGTCCGTCTGTGTGTCCCTCACGCATGCCCCCCTGTGCCTCTTTCTGCTTTATTTTTCATTCTCATTGCCGCTTATCAGTGCCATCACCCTCTTGTGCCCTCAGGCTTTCTAGAAATACTCTATAGCCTTCTCACTGTGGGCTTGAATACCCAAGGCATGTCCACTTCTGCTTTGACAGTGGTTCTAGAATTTCCTCAACTGAGCCAGTGCTGGCTCCATCCTTGGGGGCAGGGTCAGTCCCCAGCTTCAGTCCCTTCCCTCAGACCTGGATTCCCAGAGGGGAATATCTGTCTCTTAGGCTTCTGGGCTCCTAAGGATGGAAAATGTGGAACTGTTCCATTCCTCACATGAGTAGCACTTCCTCAGCACTTAGATTTTGCCCAGCTGAGCTTGCAGAGGCAGCTGCAGGGCCAGAGGTGGAGGTCCTGGTTTCAGATCTCCCCTCACTGTTCTTTCTCTTTGACCCTGGGGAGGTGGTTCAGAGGGTAGGTGTGCTTGCTGTGCAAGTATGAGGGCCTGAGTTTGATCCCTGGCACCCATGTAAAATGGTGAACATGTTGCCTATGCCTGTAACCCCAGTGCTGAGTGGGGACAGAGACGGGAGCATCTCTGGGGCTCACTGGTTAGCCAGTCTGGCCAAAACCTTGCAAGCTCCAGTGTCAGTGTCTCTAGGAAATAAGGAAGACACCCAGTGTTGTCTGTTGGCCCCCACACGCATGCTCACAGGGCACATCTACATACACACATGCATAAGTGCAAACACCATAAACACACCAAGGAAGGAAGGAAGGAAGGAAGGAAGGAAGGAAGGAAGGAAGGAAGGAAGGAAGGAAGGAAGGAAGGAAGGAAGGGAGGGAGGAAGGGAGGGAGAGAGAGAGAGAGAAAGCAAATAGAGGACATCACCAAGGCCCCTTCCATTCCTTGAGCCCTGATTCAGGTCTTCTTCATCATGGCATCACTTGCTAGAAAGCAGACTAAGTTCTGGCCTCCAGGTATGATACGGCAGTTAGAGCAAGGGCCACCCTCCCCATCACGAGCCATTGGACGCTCGCCTTCATTTGTAACCTCCATTTTCAGGCCCCTGGGAAGCTGCTTTCCCAAATCCTTAATGTGGTCCTTGTGTTGTTCTTTTATGAGGTAGTGGAGGGGGTTTCAGAGTCTTATTCTAGCCCTGACTAACCTGGAACTCCCTCACTGTAATCCTCCTGCCTCAGCCTCCCAAGTGCTGGGACTACAGGTGTCAGCTACCATGCTCAGCCTGTGTTATTCTTGTAAAGTAACATCACATCCTCACTTTCCTAGGTGTGTCCCAGGAGTGACAGAGCCAGGAGATGTAGAGAAGCAAATATGAAGGAGATATATAAGGTCTGCTTCCTCTGTGCTCTAGAAAACAATGACCCCAGATGGCAGGCACCAGGCAGCCTCTTAGAGAATGACCTTCCATTGCCCTCCTCCAGGGGCCTGCTGTAGATGCTTTCTGAGCATAGGCTGGGTGGCAGACTCTTGGGATCCTACATCACCGTTACCTTCTGGCTGTGTGTCTTTGGGTATGGTAGCTTAGAGTCCTTTGGCTCAGTGTTTTCATCTCTAAGATGGAGATTTTATTAGTCTCCTTTGTGTTGATAAAATAAAAACCTGTGACTGAACTCATTATTAACAAAGAAAGGGGGGTTATTTAGCTTATAGTTTTGAAAGCTGATAGGCCAAGATCGAGCAGCCCATGTGTTCAGCCTTCAGTTGACAGACAGCCTCATCATGGCAGATAATCTACTGATGGAAGGGCTGGGGAGATGGCCTGACTTTGATTTCCACTTGTAACCCCAGGGCTGAAGAGGCAGAGACTTTCTGGGGATTTCTGGAGTTCCCTGGCCTACTTGGTAAATTTCAGGCCAATGAGAAACCCTGTTTTAAAAAAGATGGATGGTGAGGAACAACACCCCAGGTTGTCTTCTGGCTCACACATACACAGGTGTGCCCACGAGCACACACACACACACACACACACACACACACACACACACACACACACACACACACACACACACACACACACATCCTGGTCCAGGAAGTGTATAAGAAAATGATCACCTGGCAATCCAGTAAACCATACTGGGGAGGGGGGTCAGGCTTGCTCTTTTATAATCACTTGCTCTTGAGGTAATTAACCAGGGTCCTACAGAGCAATGTACTTAATGACCTGCCTGCCCCTTATGAGGCCCCACCCCTGAAGGATCCTATTTCAAGCCACTGAAGCATGAGGACCTGGTTTGGATGTTAGAACCCGTGTCACTGCTGAGCATGGGCGTGTGTTCCTGTAATTCCAGCAGTGTGTGTGTTGGGGGGCAGAGATAGAAGGCTCGCTAGCTGAGTCAGTGAGCTCCGGGTTCGGTGAGCCCTGTCTCAAAAGACAAGGTGGAAGCAGTGAGTTCCAGGTCAGCCTGGGCTAGAGTGAGACCCTGCCTTGAAACAAGCAAAAAGAAACAAACAAAAAACTGAAAAACAAGGTGGAAAATGACAAAGGAAGACACTTGACATCAGCCTCTGGATGTCACACGCTTGAGCTCCTTAATAAATCATACATGTGCCCCATGCATGTGAACATATACACGCACACACATGCACACACATACACATATACACACACATGTACACATACACTCACACACAAACATGCACACACACCCACACATGCACACATCCACACATGCACACACAGACACACACACACAGACACACAGATACACACACACATACACACTACTCCTGTCTGATCTGGTCTGGTCCTGGCCTGGGTGCACTCTCTCCTGTTAGCTCTAACCTGCTCCACAGCTCCAGGGTGGGCACCGAGGTCACCGTGACAGCTAGGGAACTCGAGAGAGGTCAAGGGGCTTGTTTCAAGTGGCACCATAGGCGGGCTGTTGTACACATGGTACCTGAGTTCCTGAGCTGGGCACTGCGCTCAGTCACTCTCCTATGCAAGGAAGCCAGGAGTTGGATGTCCCAAGGGCTTTCAGCACCTTCGCCCTTGTTTCGGACACGTGACTACTCCCTCACCCCATGATTTTAGCAGATGAAGGATCACAGCCATGCTCTCTACTGTGGGGTCATTCCAAGGATCACGGCTCCAGGGAGCACCTAGATGCTGTCTGACCATGTCTGGATGGCCCCGGCTCCCCCACCACTTCTCTCATTACCTCATTGGCTAGTTCTGGAAGAGGGGCTAAAATTTTCACCTTTGAGATAAAATAGGTGTGTTTCAACAGGAGCCCTCTGGAGATCTAATTTCTGTTTCTTCCTTCTGACATTTAGTTTGATTTGCAACGTCTTATTGTGAACAATTTCAAAGCTACAGGAAAGTGACAGACTTCTACATGGTAAATTCACACAGTAAATCATACAAGGAGCACCTTGCTGCAGTCACGTGGCTGCATTGACATCATTGCTTCATCATGCAGAGGAGTCATCCTTCCGTAGGGGAGACGGGCGCAGGCAGGCATTAGACAAATGGAATGTAAGGATCGCCACCAACGAGCCGCTCAGACTGCTATTTCTTTTTTTCTTCCTTTTTTTTTTGGCTGGGATTAAAGGCATGCACCATCAAACTAGGCTTTTCCTTTTTTAAAAAATATTTTTATTTATTTGCAAGCAGAGAGAGGAAGGGAGAAAGAGAGAGAGAAGGGGTGCACCAGGGTCTCCTGCCACTGCAAATGAACTCCAGATGCACACGCCAGCCACTCTGTGCATCTGGCTTTACATGTGTACTGGGGAATTAATGTTTACAATTTTTGAAAAATATTTTATTTATTATGGGCGATAGAAAGAGAAGGAGGCAGAGAGAGACAGAGAGAGAGAGAGAAAGAGAGAGAGAGAGAGAGAGAGAGAGAGAGAGAGAGAGAGAGAGAGAGAATATGAGCATACCAGGGCCTCTAGCCATTGCAAACAAACTCCAGATGCATAAGCCATCTTATGCATCTGGCTTTATGCGGGTACAGGGGAATCAAACCTGGGTCCTTAGACTTTGTAGGCAAACACCTTAACCGCTGAGCAGTCTCCCTAGCCCCTTTCTTAACTTAAAAAAAATTAATGTTTTTGGTTAACATCATACTGACATTTCTGACCTATGGATTAGGACATACTTTTTTTTAATGGAGTATGGGAAGACATATGAATTAATCAAACAAATAAATAATGAATATGAAAATGACAATAAGAAGAAGCTCACGGTGACATAGGTACTTCCTACTTACTAATGACGCCTCTGGTCCTCGGTTAGAACACATAGTTAACACCCTTACTAGTGAACTGAGAAATGTCTTTGATAAGCGGGACAGGCAGAAAGAGCTAGAATATTTTTATTCCCAGAGCCCAGGTGCAAGCCCCTTAGGGCAGCTATCAGGACTATTAGCAGAAGGAGTGGGCAAGAGAACAGTTATTGGAACTGTTTTGCTTTTAAATTTATATGTTTTTTTTATATGAGGGAGAGTCTCTTTCTAGCCCAGACTGACCTGGAATTCGCTATGTTGGCTCAGGCTGGCTTCAAGCTCATGGCAATACTCCTACCTCTGCCTCCCAAGTGCTGGGATTAAAGGCGTGAGCTACCACACCTAACTCCTGCTTTAAAATTTAATATATATGAGAGAGAGAGAGAGAATGTGTGTGTAGGGGGGTGCACCAGGACCTCCTGCTGCTGCAAAGGAACTCCAGACACATGTGTCACTTTGTGCATTGGGCACTGGGTAGTCAGACCCAGGCTGACAAGCTTTGTAAGTAAGCCCCTTTAACTGATGAGCCATCTGCTGAGTTCCCTTTATAATTTTTAAAACAGAGTCTTGCTATGTAGCCCTGGCTGGCTTAATATGATATAGCCCAGGCTAGCCTCAAACTCAAAGCAATCCTTCTGACTAAGCCTCTGATTGCTGGGGTTACAGGTATGCACCACCACGGCCAGCTCTGACACTTTTGGTTTTAATTTAGATATCCATTCTTGCCCTCTTGCTAAAAATCACGAAGTAAATAAAGCTTCTTCTCCTCAAAAGTTTCTTTCTTAAACATATTTGACTTTCTCTTTTTAATAATATTCTATTCTATTTGCTTATTTGAGAGAGACAGTCAGACAGACAGACAGAGATACTGAGTATGGACACATCAGGACCTCTGACCACTACAAACAAACTCCAGATGCATGTGTACCACTTTGTGCATCTGGCTTTACATGGGTACTAGGGAATCAAACCCACTCTGTCAGGCTTTGCAAGCAAGGACCTTTAACCACTGAGCCATCTCTTCAGCCCTACACTTTCTCTGTACATTTTATTTTGTTTAAACAATAAAAGAAAATAAGAACCGGGCGTGGTGGCGCATGCCTTTAATCCCAGCACTCGGGAGGCAGAGGTAGGAGGATTGCTGTGAGTTTGAGGCCACCTTGAGACTACATAGTGAATTCCAAGTCAGCCTGGACTAGAGTGAGACCCTACCTCAAAAAACAGAAAAAAAAAAAACAAAACAAAACAAAAAGAAAATAAAACATATCATAGTGGTTAAGACCAGATGAGAGGAAAGAAGAAGAGCACTTGCTCTGGAGTGGTTAGAGAGAGAGGACGGATAGAGCCTCATCAAGGAGATGGTGGGAAGGGTGCAAGGGGAGCCGAGCAGAGACTGGGGAAGTGGGGTGGAGGTAAGGCAGGAGCTGGCTCTGGGGAGACAGGCAGGTGTCCAGAGCAGCTCTGGGGCATGGGTGGGGGATGAGGCTGCTGGCATTGGGTCCAACTGCAAGCTCTGTATTTGTTCTTGGTTCACAGGCTGCTTCTGTCACCTTTTAACTCTGTACTCAAGTCATTCATTGCTGTATGCCTCAGTTTCCCCTACAGGAAATGTACATGTATTATCTTAGTTAGCTTTCTATTACTGTAACAAATACCTGAGACCACCAGGTTAGAAAGAGAAAAGGTCTGTTGCCTCCCAGTTTTGGTTCATGCTCAGTGTACTTCATTGCTTTTGGGTATTGTGGTGGAGAAGGCTGCTCACCTCACGGCAGCCGGAGAGCAGAGAGACTCGGGAGAGGCCAGGCTCCCAATATGCCCTTCTAAGGACTTATATCCATCATCCTAACTTCTCCAACTAGACTCCAAGTCTTAAAGGTTCCACCATCTTCCAAGAATTCCATAGACAGGCCTTGGGAAACATTTCAGATCCAAACTCTAGCAGTAACACACAGTTTAAATGAAGGGGTGGGAGATGGCTTAGTGGTTAAGAGCACTTGATATTTAAGCATGAGCGCCCCAAACCGTCCAGCTCTCTCCCTCTAGAGCCCGTGTGAAAAAACTGGGCACGTTCATGTATGTCTGTGTGAGGGCTGGGGGCCAGAGGAGACGTAGACCAGAGAAGGCACTCAAAGCTCTCCTGTATGGCCACCTCACACACACCATGCACATGGCACATGTATCTACACGCACACATGGATATAACGTACATATCACATCATACCACATATACACCACACACACCCATACATGTACAAGTGTTTGGAACATTGGAAACATTAATAAATGGTAACACTATGACTGTCCACTTCTGCAGTCCTCAGAGGGTTGGGACATTGGTGCATTCAGTGAACAGTACCAGCTCTGTGAGATGTCCCTTCGCTGACCTCTGCCCTGTGCAGATCAAGGCCTGAGACCTTTCTATGAGACTGAAGCTCAGCTCGCCAGAGGGTCCAGTACTCTCAGGGCTACAGTTGCAACAACTGAGTCATGTGACTTTGTGCTTATTGGACCACCTTCTACTCCTTACTAGACTGGCTATGCAGTAGAACATTCTGGAGAGAGACCCACATCTGCACCTGATAGGTGCTGGGCTCATGGTGTACCAGGCTTTGATATTAGTTTTGTCTCCTGGTTGGGCAACTCAAGTTTACCCAGAAGCTAGTTTAATATCCTCAAAACAATGACCATCTTTTCTCTTTTACTTGTCTCTTATCACTTGACAAGGAGAGAGAGGGTGAAATTACTTGCAGAAGAGCCACTCTTCAAGGAAATGATGGACTTTCTTTCTGTTTCCATCCATAGCAAGTTTGTAAGATGACTGTTCAGGGTTCTCATCCTCCAAAATCATCAGTGACTTCAGCCTTCTGCAAATTTCTTCAGGGATATTCCTCACCAAACCCTGAATGGGACAGAGGCCCTTGGGCCATAATGAGGAGAGCAAGCTGCCACTTCTCACCCAGCAGTCATTGCTGACCCCCACCCTTGAGAGTATGCACTAGAGACGAAGTTACCAATTGCTTATAGAATTGATTGTCCTTGGAGTTTCATTCCTTGGCTTTCCCGATCCAAGGAAATTTTCTTTAGCCAAAAAAATAAAATAAATAAATATAAATGGGAGAAAAAAATGTTCTAAAGTTTTTAAAGCCCAAGACTAATATTATAGAGCCTCCTTGGAATTCCATAGTTTTTCTCTTGCTTCATAGGCATGCCCATGAAAGCAGCTGAAGGAGACATCCTCCCAACATTATACTAAAATCACAGAACACCCATTCTGTCTCATCCATCACCTGCTCATCACCCATCTTCCTGTACTCACTGGGGCAGTTGAACTCACTTAGGGCCTCATGAGCTGAGGTCCCTCCCTGAGAGTTCACTGCTATCCTTGCCAAGTAGAAGCTGAGCTTCCTCCAAATGCTGGAAGTGGAAGATGCAGAAGTGTAGATGGCTGACCCTGAACACTCACACAGCTGGTGGAGCTCAGTCTTTCCATCAGTGCTTCTCAACCTCCAGGATATAAATTGTTTGGGCTCATTGGACTGTTGTTATAGGAAAAGACTTTTTTTTCTAAACTCTTAACATAGACAACTTTAGCCACAGCAATGAAGCAGCGAACAGCAGAGATGGTTCAAGTGATCATCTATATCTGATTTTGGAAAACAATGGGATTGTTTATTGTAGCAACTGATCTTACTTGTGTTAGTCTGAAAGTATTGTCTCCTTGCCCTGAGGACAGTAACTTCCCTTGGGTAGAAATGGCTCCAGAAATAGGCTCGGTGTTGAGGCAGCATAAACCTTGGACTTTTGCTACAAATAATCCATGAAGTGGATTATCCAGACAGCAACACAGGGTTCCTATTTGAGTATAAAAAAAGGGGGGGATTCAGGCTGGATGGCTCAGGGGTTAAGGGATTTACCTGCAAAGCCTAACGACCTGGGTTCCATTCCCAAGTACCCACGTAAAGCCCAATGTGGCACACCCATTCTCTCTCCCTCTCTCTGTTTCTCTCTGCTTGCAAATTAAATGAATAAATTATTTTAAAAGGGATTCATATTTCTCCACACAAAACAAAAATGTAGCCGACAGAAACATGCCCCACCGATTCCTCTCTGTAGCACTAGACTCATTTCTCTCTCTGTTCATCATCTCCCAAATAGATGCTTTAGTGACCCTTGTGTCTGTGCCCCTCGTACACATTCAGTTTCTGTACAACCTAGAAGTGTGCCATGGTGCTGGCAGACAGTGTGAGGCCGGGGCTTACCTCCTGTGTTTCTATGTAGAGCTCTCAGAGTCCGCAAGAAGATGTCTGGGGAGAAGATGCCCGTGAAGATGATCGGTGACATCTTGAGTGCCCAGCTGCCTCACATGCAGCCCTACATCCGCTTCTGCAGCTGCCAGCTCAACGGCGCTGCCCTGATCCAGCAGAAGACTGACGAGGCCCCGGACTTCAAGGACTTCGTCAAAGTAAGGAGGCTGGGCTGCAGGGAGACCACGGGGACCCTTTCCAGAGTGGTGGTCTTTGGGCAGCTGGGTATGTGAGGGGCTCATCAGAAGACTGGAGGTGTCTTTCTACCAAGATCAGTGAGGATGACAGTCTTGACTGGCACTTAGCTGGCAGATGTGGCTGTCACCTAAGGGGTACAGTTGGAGAAGAGCGCTAGCTTCAGACCTGGAAGCTTTGAGATAGTTCCAGGTGTTGTGTCCCAGCCTGGCTCTATATCTGTGAGCTAAGTTTTAGAATATGCACCCGGATGAGAGCCCAGAACATGGTTAGCTCATGCCCTTTGTTCCTAGCACACCTGTGCCCCCCAGGAGACAGGGGGGATGGCTGACAGCCCTAAATCCTGTTTATAAGTGCTAATAGGTTTTACTCCTGCTGGCTGAGTTTCCTTGGTTTTGTTCCTGCCTGCTGAGCCCCCTTGTGTTACAACACAGCCTTGGATTGTATATAAGGTTTGATACTGAAATAAAGTTTTGAAATCTGCTCGGACACTTCTCCCAGCCACAAGTGTGAGTCTCTGGCTGTATGCGTTCACCTTTCTCCATGAAGCCTGTCTCCTGCTGGCCGGTGAGACAGGATTGCATGGAGCCAGAGATCCGTGACTGACTCTCTGGGTACCCAACAGCTCCAGGGATCTGTGTTCCAGGTGTTAGTGGTGTTGTGAGGAGGGGGAACCGGTTTAAATCATTTGTCCAGTCCAGGCACGTGGGCACCCTTTCTGTATAATCTCAGCCTCCTCAGCTTTCTACCAATCTCTGCCCTTTGGGGGGAAAGAGAATGCCCAGGGTCCCCATGGCTCCATGGTTCTTTCCCAATGGGAAAGCACAGGCTCAAGCTCTTGGCGACCCATGGAAGTCACCCTATCTTTGGGCTAGCAGGGCTGAAGAGCCATGTATCCACCAATGGACATTTATAGAGGGGGTACTGTTGGAGGTTCCCACCCTAGCCTGCAGTCCTGGGACTTGGTGTTGGACAGAGTGGGTCCCTGATGGTTAGGGGGGTGGAGACTTACACAACCCTCATCACTCTCAGGGTAGAAAAATAAAAAGACTGGGGAGATGGCTCAGTGGTTAAAGACACTTGTTTGCAAAGCCTGCTGGCCAAGGTTCAATTCCCCAGCACCCATGTAAAGCTAGATACAAAACGGTTCATACATTTGTGATTCCCAATTGTCTATAACAGTGGGAGGTGGAGCCAGGAAACTCCAAGCTCATGGGCCACCAATGTCCCAACCCTCTGAAGACTGAAGATGAAGTGGACAGTTATAGTGTTACCATTTATTAGTGTTTCCAGTGATCCAAACACCTTGTACATGTATGTGTGTACATATACATATATATATATATATAGTGCGTATGTGAGTATATGTGTATGATGTGATATTATGGTATATGCATGTGTGCGTGTAGATACATGTGCCATGTGCATGTATGTGTGAGGTGGCCACAGAGGAGAGCTTTGAGTGCCTTCTCTGGTCTACATCTCCTCTGGCCCCCAGCCTCCACGCAGCATTCATGAACATGCCCAGTTTTTTCATATAGGTTCTAGAGGGAGTGAATTGAGTGGTCTTGGGCCCTCATGCTTAAATATCAATGGTAGCTCCAGGTTAGCCTGACATTCCTTTGCAGGCTGGCAGTTTGTTTGCAGCAGCAAGAGACCCTGTCTTTTTTTTTAAATTTATTTATTAGAGAGAGAGAAGACACATGCACCACCTTGTGCATCTGGCTTTATGTGGGCACTGGGGAATTGAACTCGGGTCCTTCTGCATTGCAGGCAAACATCTTAACCGCTAAGCCATCTCTTCAGCCCGACCCTGTCTTAAAGAGGATGGAGCAGAGGCGCCTCAGATTTGTTCCCTGACCTCCACACACGCACACACACACACGTACATATGTACAAATAAATGAATAAATAAAAATTTTTAATAAACTTTTCACTTTTCTTAAAATATTTTATTTATTTGTTTGCAAGGAGAGAGAAAGAGAAGAGAGACAGACAGAGAGAATGGGCGCACCAGGGACTCCAGCTACTGCAAAAACAAACAAACAAAAAAACAAACAAGGGGCTGGAAAGATGGCTCAGAGGTTAAGGCACTTGCCTCCAGTGCCTAAGGCCCTCAGTTCAATTCCCCAGTAAAAAAACCTCCAAATGTATGAGCCATCATGTGCGTCTGGCTTTATGTGGGTACTGGGGAATGGAACCCAAGTCTTTAGGCTTTGCAGGCAAGTGCCTTGACCACTGAACCATCTCTCCAGCCCTAAATAAAATATTTTTAGAGCCGGGTGTAGTGGCACATGCCTTTAATCCCAGCACTCGGGAGGCAGAGGTAGGAGGATCACTATGAGTTCAAGGCCACCCTGAGACTACATAGTGAATTCCAGGTCAGCCTGGGCTAGAGGGAGACCCTACCTGAAAAGAACAGAAAAAAAATTTTTAAGGGAAGAGCACAAAATAACATCCTTTAAACAGATAAATTGTGGTGAAAGGACAGAAATAGCAATAACAGGCATCTCTTTGTACTTTGGGCATTTGATGGGTGGACCATCTCACTCCCCAACAATCACATTTGATGACATCCTCATGAGCTATTCTCTCTCGCCTCTTCTTGGTCATTCTCCCCCATAAACACTGTTTCTTCCCCACCATCTGGTGTGTCTCAACATTAAGTGCTTCTCTTTGCTACCTAATGAGTGAGGCATTCTGAGGGCCCTGGCAGGTGAGGAGGATGGCTAAGATGGTGATGGAGGGCAGGTAGATGCTGGGCCGCCAGCTCCACAGGCTGCCTGCAGTTTCAGCCAAGGGCCCAGTTCCTGGTCACAGGCAGGGTGAACTCATTCCTAAACTTCAAGAACATGCTGGTGCCAGCCCAGGGCAAGGGGTTTGCAGTCCCTCCTCTCCCTCCCCTCCCCTCTCCAGTGTTCCCTGCCTCATTTGGCAATAGCTGCTTTGCCTTCTGTGAGCATTCCCAAGGGATGGGGTCCATGACTGGGTGCCCGGCCCAGTAATAGCAGCCTTCAGGTGTTGGGAGTGCCTGCTTTCTGCATCTCAGGTCTGCATTCAGCCAGACCTGAGTCTTTGTGAGATAGTAACTGTATAATTCTAGTGACTTGAAGATAGAGCTTTTCTTTTGTGGGTAGAAAGACCCATGCCCACGTGAGTGTGTGTGTGTGTGTGTGTGTGTGTGTGTGTGTGTGTGTGTGTATGGGAGGGCTGTAAACAGAATTGGTAAAGGTTGTGGAAGAGGCTTGGAACCAAGTGGAGACAGGCAGGCTGGAGTCTCAGCCCTCACATCTCATCTCCACTCCCACCCAGCCCAGAGCTCTTGGGGAAATTTGCTGGATCTGCCTAAAACTAGACCATCAGATCCAGCTGTCCTCTGGCTTCTCTGGGACTTTCTCTTTCATGGAGTAGTCTTACGACTCATTTAGTCTCTTGGGATGTCATCAAGCTTTCTCAGGCATCTGGAGGAAAGACTCTCTGCGAATCTAGAGTCGTCTTCCACAGAAGGTGTGCTGAGTCCAGAGGGCAGGGCACACAAACCTTTTCTGAATGGGTCATAAGAGACCCATCCCCTCTTTGGAAATCACCTTAGCCGAGAACACTGCAACTTGACAGACCCTTCCAATCCTGGGTTCTTCAGTTGTTGCCCAGATGAATGGGTAATGGGTGGGGGTTCCTAAATGACATATGTTGATGTCATTGATTTCTGAAGCACATTTTTAATAGCAATCTCTTCTTCTAGAGATTGGCAATGGACCCTCGGTGTAAAGGGATGCCACTGTCTAGCTTTATATTGAAGCCTATGCAACGAGTCACAAGATACCCACTGATCATTAAAAATGTAAGTACCCACCATGTTTCCACGAACAGAGGAAGGATTTCTCAGCACTGGTGGGAGCTGGAGACCAGGGCCGGTTCCCAGCCAATGCACCTGGTAGATGTTGTAGAGAGAGCATGTGCCAGCAGGAGGCTGGAGCCATCTGCTTGGTAACTAAGAGGGGGAAGGAAAAAAACTGCTTTAGCATGAAAAAGACTAGGAAGGCACAGCTTTCAGATGGCAATCAGGTGGCTTGTAAGCCAGAAAATAAGAGCTCAGTTTTTTATTTTTCTTCTCAAACAGGCACAGTGCCTCTCCACCCCACTGTCCTAGCAGCAAAGAGAGACAGAGGCATAAATTCTACCACCCATCTTAATGCCATTCCAAGTTATTCAGTGTTGATATCAGATAGTCATTTTTCTCCTGTCCTTTCAAGAAAGCCAGTGCCAAAGAAAAGAATAAAGCTAGGGTTTCGGTGTCATCATTTGTAAAATGAGAAGATAGGATCAATTGCCTTCTGAGCTTATGATGAGCTTATGACCATAAAGAGCCTGATGAGAGGTTGAAATCTGGTTTGTTTACCTAAGGGTGGTATTTAGAAATCCAGATGTGGGTACTGGTGTGCTCATGACTACTGAGGTGCCATCATACAAACATATGTGTATACTTATATCAATGGTTATTTCTAGACCGGTTCACCTATGTATATTAAAATCTGCACTGGAGAGTCTTGTTCTAACCCAATACAATAGAATGTTTTAAAGCCTTCCTCTTTGTAGATGTGTACTGGGGGCGCTCATATGTGTATGTGCTTGCTTAAGCTCACACATAATCTCCCTCCCACATATGCTCAACCCCACATGATGCACACTGGCTGCATTCATTCACCTGACAAGCTTCTTTCCACCTACTGTTTCCTCTCTCCCAGCTCCACAGTTGCTATTTAATGAGCTCAATACTTGTCTTTACTGCCCCCAATGTTTAACTGTAAATTGAAGTTGGAAACAAGCTTTTAAAATAGATGCTCTAGGTCTAATCAAACAAACAAGAACCAAGAAGTATAAATATTAAAAAGGAATACAAGGCTGGTGAGATGGCTCAGCAGGTAAGAACACTTTGTGGGTAAGCGTGAGGGCTTGAAAGGGCCTAAGACCACCTGAGGTAGATCCCTAGCCACATAAAAAGCTGGGGGTAGCCACACATGCCTGTAATCCAAATCCTATAGCAGCCAGTCTGATGTGGAGGTGGGTGTATGTGGATGGTAGCTCCAGGTTCATTGAGAGACCCTCTCTCTTCCTCTAGGAATAACACAGAATGAAAGAGGAGGATATTCAGCCTTCTTCTCTCACCTCAGCATGTATTGTAAGAGCGTGCACAGACACACACACACGTGCATGCATCATATATCACACCACACATACTACACACACACATGCATGCATGTGTGCATGTACAAAATAAAGAAAATACAAACTAGCATTATTAGCAGGAACATGTTTGCTGCCACTTAGGAGAAAGAACTGAAAGCTTGGCTGGGCATGGTGGCAGACACCTTTAATTCCAGCACTCAAGAAGCAGAGGTAGGAGGATCACTGTGAGTTTGAAGCCAGCATGGGACTATAGAGTGAATCCCAGGTAAATTTGGGCTAGAGTGAGACCCTCCTTTGAAAAAAAGCAGAAGAAGGAAGAGGAGAAGGAGGAGGAAGAAGAAGAGAAAGAAAGAAAGGAAAGAAAAAGAAAGAAAGAAAGAAAGAAAGAAAGAAGGAAGGAAGGAAAGAAAGAACTGAGCAGAGAACTGGAAAAAGGCCAGGCTGCTCTCACCAGCCTGAGAACCTCCACCAGGGAGATGCAGTAGACACTGAGGAGACTCAAAATTCATTAAAGCAGAAAACCAGAGGCTGCTGAGACCTCAGCTCTCAAGGAGACTGATAATATACCTCCAAGTCTCAGGGAACAATGAGGACTAGGGAGTAGAAAGAATGTAAGAGCCACAGGGTAGGAAGGTATATTATAAGGCATTGTCTCCCACTGAAGCCATGAAGAGAAGGGGTCCCCTGGAAGGCCACTTAGTCAATAAAGTGTCCATCACACTCCAGGTCATGGCCATGTGGGTGCACAGAGCTGTGGTTGCTCAGGTGAGCTCAAGTCAGGCAAGGACTGGTCCTCACCTCTACGAGCCTGGGTCTTCCAGGGTAATTACAGGCCCACTCACGTTGCCTGAAAGTGGCCATGTAAGAGTTGATGTCTTCTGTTTTCCTGTATAGATCCTGGAAAACACCCCTGAAAACCACCCTGACCACAGCCACTTGAAGCATGCCCTGGAAAAGGCAGAAGAGCTGTGCTCCCAGGTGAACGAGGGGGTGCGGGAGAAGGAGAATTCAGACCGGCTGGAGTGGATCCAGGCCCATGTGCAGTGTGAAGGCCTGTCTGAGGTAGTTGCCTATGGAGTGGGACCTGGGCCTCAGGGGCTGAGCCTCACAGCCAGTGTGAAAGAGGCAAAGGACTATCATGAACCAGCCTTTCCTCCAGCCTCCAGCTTCCCTATTCTCTCTTCAGTCTCTTCTTTTCGGTTTTTTATTCCATGGAGCTGTTTTCTTTTTTCTTTTGATTATATTATTTCCCATTGCCAAAAGTTCTATTTATATTTTGCCAGAAATTCCATTTATCTTCTCTAATCTCCTGGTTTCTTCCATGTGTTAATCCTTGCTCAAAGGTCCATGTTTCTCATTTATCACTACATTTTATACATATTTGTGTATATTTCACATCTCATAGTCCCAAACCTAAAACTGTGGGTCTTATTCTTCTGTTCATTGTTTCTGCTTGCTCTCACCAATTGATGCCTTATATATATGTATTATGATTTTTGTTCTGTGTTAGCAATCGAACCCAGGGCCTTCTGCATGCTGAGCAAGTGCTATACTACTGAGCAACACCCCAGCTTCTGTGTTGTGAGTTTTGACTATAAACTCATTGTTCCCTAGAAACTCACCTCCGTGGCTATCTTTGCTATTTGAACTTGCATCTCTCCTGAAATGATAGCTACCCAGATCACCATATAATTATATTTAGAGACTGTTTGGGGATCATACCAAATGTGTGAATTACAGCTATAAATTTGTGTGCAAGCCGCCTGGTCATAAAGTCTCAGGGGACAATTTTCCTTCATTGACACCAAGGTCAAAACTATATCCTTACTTAGGGTTGGCTTGGTGGCTATGCCTTTAATCCCAACACTCAGGAGACTGAAGTGGAAGGACTTCCATGAGTTCAAGGCCAGCCCGCACTACAGAGAGGGTTCCAGATCCGTGTGGGCTAGAGTGAGACCCTATTTCAAAAACAAAAACAAATACCGACTGTGATGGCTTGATCCAGGTGTCCCCCACAAACAAAGTGTTCTGAATGCTTGATTCCCAGCTGATGGCAATTTGAGTATTGGAACCTTTTTGGAGCTGTGTTGTTGGAGGTGGGCTTATGGGGGATATAGCCAGCTTTCTCTTGCTAGTGTTTGGCACACTCTCCTGCTGTTGTTGTCCACCTGATGTTGGCTAGAAGGTGATGCCCACCCCTCTGCTCATGCCGTTTTTCCTTCCAAAGATTTCCTTTCTTTCTGTGCTATCTCTACCTGTTCACACTAGTCCATTTTTATGCAAAACAACCCTGCACAAGTTCTCAGGACACAGGCAAGCAGAATACTGCAAGCCTCTTATGCAAACTGCTTCTGGCACAGTCCTGACAAGTTTTTTCCTGCCCTAGTAAATCAAATTTCACAGTCCAGAGTCCTTACTGCATTCAGGTCTTTCAACTCTGACTAGAATGGTCCATTAAGCTGTATTTACAGCATTTCAAGGTGTCTCTTAGGCCAGGGTTTCAAATCCTTCCACATTCCTCCCGCAAATCAATTTCAAAAGGCCAAAAGCCACAGAATCTGGGTTCTAACAACTACAATAGACCCATTCCTGGTACCCAAACTGTTGTAGTTCGCTTTTTCATTGCTGCAGAAATAACCCAATCAAAAGCGGCTTGTGGAGGAATGGGCTTATTTTGGTTTACAAACTCGAGGGGAAGCTCCATCATGGCAGGGAAAATAATAGCATGAGCAGAAGGTGGACATCATCTCCACCACAGGACTGCCAACAGTGGCAGGAAGGTGTGCCAAACACTGGCAAGGAGATGGCCATAACCCCCATAAGCCAACACACCTCTCACAAGGTTCTAATACCCATACTGCCATTAGCTGGGGATTGAGCATTCAGAACACATTCATTTATGGGGGACACCTGGATCAAACCATGATACCATCCCTTCTGCACTTGAGTTTACTTGTCATTTATCATTTTGGCTCTTAGGAATGATCTATGAAATCCCTTGCCTCAGCCCTGGAACATCTCTCTGCACCCAGAATAGCCATTAAAATGGAACTTCACTGTCACCAGATTCATCAAGGACTCTTAGGGCTGAACCTGGTGTTGAGGCCTTATTATCTTCTAGAAATTTCAATCTCACTTTCATTTTGGTTTTGGCCTCTGAACCTCTGAATGTTTCTTTTCTTTTTTCTTTTCTTTTTATCTCTTCTCTTCTTCCTTCCTTCCTTCCTTCCTTCCTTCCTTCCTTCCTTCCTTCCTTCCTTTCTTTCTTTCTTTCTTTCTTTTCTTTCATGTTTTGAGGTTAGGGTCTCACTCTTACCCAGGCTGACCTGGAACTCACTCTGTAGTCTCAGGCTAACATCAAACTCATAGCAATCCTCTTGCCTCTGCTTCCCAAGTGCTGGGAAATTATATATATATATATATATATATATATATATATATATATATATATATATATAAAATTTACCAGTTGACCTCTTAAAAATAGAATTTTTTTTCTAGGTAGGGTCTCACTCTAGCCCACACTGACCTGGAATTTACTATGTAATCTCAGGGTGGCCTTGAACTCACATCGATCCCCCACCTCAGCCTCTCGAGTGCTGGGATTTTAAGGTGTATCATGCCTGGCAAAAGTGGGATTTTACCTTTTACTCTTTTTTGGCGAGTCATCTTGAGCACCTAGTCTGCTTCTAAGTCTTCATTTGCCTTTGGTTCTCTTCTTGTCACTTCACTTCTCCTCTCCTTCATTCTTCCTGCCTGTTTTTTCTCTCTGTACCTGTGTGCATAGACACATGCATACACACTTATGTGTACAAACATGAGGGTTGCCCAAGATGCCCAGGCAGAAGCATCTTACCACTTCCCTGTGGTTTCTTCCCTCCTCTGAACTTTAAAGGCAGTCACTGCATGACGTCACCTCTGTGGATGCCTTTCCCTCCCCACATCCCACTCCACTGAAGCGCAGGTGCGGATGAGCAGAGCTTGTAAGCAGCCTCATGGAAGTAAGTGATGGCTTTCCATTTAGAAATCAGGAACAATCTTTGGTTGATTAGTTCTCATGTTCACTGATTCATTTCTTCCTTCACTCATTCGCCCAAGAAATGTTTATTAGTTTCTTCCCACATGCCATTGCTCAATACTAAATGCAAGTACATTAAAAGAACAGGCTGAGGGGTGGTGTAGCCAGACATGGTGGCTAGGCCTTTAACCCCAGCACTCAGGAAACAGAGGTAGAAGGATTGCCATGAGTTAAAACCCACCCTGAGACTACCCTGAGACTACATAGTGAATTCCAGGTCAGCGAGACCCTACACTGAAAAACAACAACAACAAAGGTGTGACAAGAGATTATGGTCCTGGAGGAAACTGAGGATAAAATTAATATTTACAACAAAATGTGAGGACTCGTGAGGCAGAATGATGCATTTGACCAGAGCCTGGAGGAGGAGGGACAGTCATACCAATGTTCAGGGATTCACTGAAAAGATGATCTCTCTCTCTCTCTCTCTCTCTCTCTCTCTCTCTCTCTCTCTCTCTCTCTCTAGTAAGGAACCAGAACTAAGCTTTGTGAGTGCAGTGCCCAACCATGTAGGACATTGGTGATGGGTGTTGCGAGTGATCAGCATGCTGGTGAGGAATGTGGAAGAACCATAGGCCATAGTGTGTAGGGCAGGTGGAAGTCAGGCCAAATAAATCTTATGACAAGGGACCCGAATGGCTCCAGCATATGTCAGCGAGAAATGCTGGGGCAGCAGTGCTCACTTTAGAGGGGCCACCCCTAGTCCCATTGCTTCAGTCCATGGGGCTCAGGGGCCACAGCTTCATCTTAAGATGTTAAGATGGGCTGAGGAAATTGCTCAGTGGTTAAAGGTGCTTGCTTACAAAGCCTATCAGCCTGGGTTCCATTCCCCAGTACCCACTTAAAGCCAGATGCACGAAGTGGGGCATGTATCTGGAGTTCTTATGAAGCTTCAAGAGGCCCTGGTGTGCCCATGCTCTCTCACACACACACTCTCCCTCTATGCAAATACATAAATAAAATATTAAAAAATAAGAACAGCCAGGTGTGGCAGATCTTGCCTATAATCCCAGCATTTGGGAGGCTAAGGCAGGAGGATTGCCATGAGTTGAAGGTCAGCCTGAGCTACATGGTAAGACACTGCCTCAGATTTTAAAAAAAGGATATTAAGAATAAAATAGGTCCTTGTCATTTGTTTTTGTAGCTTGTACACTTTCTGCAATCAGATGGCTGTCCTTTATTGACTGTCCTTCCCTGGCTATTGTAGCTCAGCCTGTTGTCTTCCTGGCACTCACAGTAATGGCAAGAGGTCATGCTGACTTTTGTTTTGTCTCATGACCACAGCGTGAACCAGCGATTCAGTTTCAAATCAATGCTATCTAATGTCAAGGCGACTCCTGGTTCATGTGTAGTCAGCCTGGCCAATGGGGGGGGGGGCTGCTGCTGAAAGCTTTGGGTTGAACAAAGGCCGCCCTCTTAGTGACATTTAATCCAGTGACATTGCCCTTTCTGGACTCATGTCCTCAGTGCTTGCTTTCAACCAAGGAAGCCTACATCAGTCTCTGGGCTCCTGGTTAGGAGTGGGAGGGAAAAGGATATTCTTTGAAGACACCTGTTGGGGTGCTAATGCCAGTCTTTCGGGCTCCTTCAGAGCCTTGGTGGTGGGGGGAGTCTGGAGCTTGTTCTTTCTCTTTGGACCTAATTGTGAAGCAGAGTGCCGTTCACCTTGTCACTTCGCATCCCTGTTCACTGAGTCACCTCCAGTCTTTCTCCCACATTGGAGGGCTGACAGATGGCCACCAGCATCTCTTAGGGGTCCTTTACTTCCTTTCTAAGATCCTCCTCAGAGAAGTTTGGAGAGAATTGTAAGTCTGGAGAGAACTTGGCCTTGAAAGGCAGCTGGACGGAGTGTCGCCTAAGCAGATGTGGGCCATGGCAGATGTGTGGGCATATGGAGACCTTGAAGATCCAGCATCTGCCTGTGTCTCTTGTGCCAGAGCACAGCTGTGGCATGCTTTCCTCTGTCTCTTCCCATGTGGCTTTTGTGGGGTTGTATCCACTTCAGCGTTCCTCTTTCCCTTCAGAGTGTGCTGGTGTGAGATGAGAGCCCCAGGGAGATGCCACATGTCAATACTCATAGGTCTCTTAGGGTTGGTAAGTGGCAGGGAGAAAGCCATCCCCATTCACAATTTCTAGAGAAATGAGTTGGGAGAGATTCCTTGAGCACTTAACTTTTGCATTGAGCTTTGAGGATCCCTCAGCACCCCTGAGTTTGGCAGCCCCTCTCGGGCTAGGACTCTGGTTGTACCCAGGACTTTTTTGTCTCCTGGACTTGTACAGAGTCCCTGCTGTTTTCCTGGAGGTTCTAAGGACTATCTGAGCCCTCGTGAGCCTTCTGCTTTACACCAGTCCAGTGCAGCTCCTTGCTCCAAGAAGGCAGTCATCGAGGGGAGAGCTGGTGGGGCATTTTTCTTTGTGAAACCCAATTTGTCCAGTCAAAGGGAAGGACATGCATGCACATCACACTCTAATATTTGAACAAATCCCCAGGGGAAAAATGTCAGGAATTATAACCAAAACTTATCTTGACACTTGGAATCCCCAGAACCATGTCTTTTGACTTTCTTTGACTGGAAGCTGCTCCGGAAGTCTTCAAAGCCATCCTTGATTTCTGCCTGGGATACAGGCTGGCTGATGGAGGCCATGCTTTCAGATGCAGAGACACAACTGAAAAGGTGACCCTCCTTCATCCTGTCTTCTTCGCATTTTGTTTTCCTTTCTCAGCAACTGGTGTTCAATTCAGTGACCAATTGCTTGGGGCCTCGCAAGTTTCTGCACAGTGGCAAGTTGTACAAGGCCAAGAGCAACAAGGAGCTCTACGGTTTCCTTTTCAACGACTTCCTCTTACTGACCCAAATCACGAAGCCCCTAGGCTCTTCTGGCACCGACAAAGTCTTCAGTCCCAAATCGAACCTGCAGTATAAAATGTACAAAACAGTAAGTTCCATTCGAGTTACATTAGTGGGGCTGATGCGTTTGGGGCAAGAGGGAGTTTCCAGAAAGGTTCTGTTTTAGTTAGGTTTGGGGCTATGGTATGGAGAAGGTCAGTGAAATGGACAAAGCCGAGGACAGTTCCAGTAACATACAATTCCACCGATTAAACATCCTAACAGCCAAGTAGTTGCGATGAGTTCCCCGTTCCTCACATGACAAAAACATTCCTCACCCCATAAAATCACAGTGTAGAATACAGATGAGGTGGCATCGTCAACCCACATGCCCACCTCCACCTTCTCACCATCCGAAATCCCCTGTCAAACTCTCCCAGTAGCTTGAAACATCTGTCTCCTTCCTTTGCACCATCAAAAGCCCATCGAAGCCATCATGTTTGGAGACTTTCCTTAAGCTGTGTATCCAATCTGCCCATACGTGCATGGCTGTGTTTGTGTGTTGCATGTTTGGGAGTTTTTTTTTTTTCTAAATTCATCTGTGTGGAGGTGTCCATACTAAAGAATTCTCTCAGAAAAAAAAAAGAATTCTCTCAGAAACTACAGTTGGTTTTATTCTGTGGGAAAGAGTGATGCATTTGTGTAGTGTTATTAGAACCTTTGACAACCTTGGGAGGAATCACTTAGAAGTGAAGTTGTTGGGGACTGTTGGCTATTTAGGGTTCACGATGTAGACACATGAGTTGGATCTTACTTGGAAGCCTTAAAATACCTATAAAATGAGTGGGGGATCCACATTTATCATCTCTCACTATCAGTCAATATTAACATAAGAGCTATATTCTGGAGAGCTGGGGTGATGGCTCCGTGAATAAAGCAACTTGCCATGCAAGTGTAAGCACCTGAATTCAGATGCCCAGCACCCATGTAAAAGCTGGATGCTGGGGCAGGCACCTGGAATCCCAGAATGCCTATGGTGAAAAGACAGACAGAATTTCTTGGAAGCTTGTGGGCCAGTTAGCCTGGTGAACACAGAGGTGAACTGTAACTGAAAGAATGCCTCTAACAAGGTGGAAGGGGAGGCCTGACACCTGAAGTTGTTCTCTGACCTCCACACACACACCTGTGTTCACACACACACACACACACACACACACACACACTCCCCCCAAAATATCCTTATTTTAAAGTTTAGCTAGAAAACACACAAACCCTGAGTTTGGTTCACTGAACCACGCTCACAAGCATACACATGCACCCTTCATCTAAGTTATCCGTGTGCTTTAGTGGCGTTCACACAGACGTGCACACATACCTGCATTGCCCTTACGTGGCCACACAGCACATTCAGAGCTGCCCCACCCACAGAGCTCCACTTTGTTTTAACCCCTGTGCGTTATTCCTTTGCAGCCTATTTTCTTAAACGAGGTTCTAGTCAAACTGCCCACTGACCCGTCTGGAGATGAACCCATCTTCCACATCTCCCACATCGACCGAGTCTACACCCTCCGAGCAGAGAGCATAAATGAACGGTAAGCTCGGGCCACATGTCCCAGCACCCCCAGCCATCACCTCTGGCGAGGGTGGGGAGACCATCATACCTTTTTTAGAGCCTCTTAGAAGCTGGACATATGGTGTATTCTTCACAATAAAATGGACTGAAACCAGTTATGCTTGAGTTTTTTTTTTTTTTTAAGAAATTTTCATCTAGGAGATAAATAGGGCAGCTCAGATCTCTCTGTTTCCCAGGTGGCCAAAACCAATACCAGAGTTATGTTAGGATTAACAGGACCACCCACACCTTGCACCCTCAGGCCCCAGGATGCTCATCGGGCATCCTCAGGCTGTGGTTTTTGGCCTCAGTCCCCACTTCAAGACTCTGTCAAGGAGCCAAATGAAATAGATCACTTTCTGATGGGTGAGCTTAACATAGACCAACCACATTTCAAGGCGGGTGTGCCAAGTAGGAAAATTGGCTAAAGTCACTGTGCATATGGCTCCCAGAGCAAATGAAGGAGAAAATGGCAAGCCATTGTACCTCCTGCTGCATTCTGTGGTCTTTCGCGTGAGTGGATCTTGGGTAATTTCAAAAAGATTCTTTGGCCCTCCTGGGTTGGGCAGGTATTTCAGCAAGGGATAAAGTGGAGCCATGTGCCTACAACTCTTTTTATTATTTATCTGTCTATTTGTGAGAGAGTGGGAGAAAGAGAAAGAGGCAGATAGAGCGAGAATGGGTGCACCAGGACCTCTAGTCACTGAGAACTCCAAATGCATGTGCTACCTTGTGCTTCTGGCTTTACATGGATGCTGGGGAATTGAACTCAGGTCCTTCTGCTTTGCAGGCAAGTGCCTTAACCACTAAGCCATCACTCCAGCCCACACACCTCTTCTGGCACAGCACGGCAGTTGTCAGACTTTCTCCCACAGGGGTGCAAGTCTGGAGTACATCCTTAAAAACACCATCCATCTCTCCCTACCTTGGGAAGGGTAATTGGTTGTGGCATGTAACTTAGAGTTCTTTCCTGAGCCTTTGTTGCAAAAATCAAACGAGCCAAGGCAAAAACAGTCCTGGAAACAGTTTGAACAGACCTGAAGCCATTTTCCCAGAGTTCTGTTTGGCAATATTCTGTCTTTTCCCATCCAAGGACTGCCTGGGTGCAGAAAATCAAAGCTGCATCCGAGCTCTACATAGAGACAGAGAAGAAGAAGCGAGAGAAGGCCTATCTTGGTAATGTACTGCTGGACAGCAGGACCTGTGGGTGCCAGAATGCTGGCTGGGGATCATAGATTCCAGTTCAGGTTCTTGGGGCCGGAACAGGTGCTTGCAATGGGATGGGGTGGAAGCGGGTGCAAGGAGGGTTGTGGGATGATGGATGAAGGTCAGATTCCAGGAGCCAGCAAGCAAGAACGCAAGAACAGGAGGGGAGAATGGCTTTTGAGTGGAGGCATATGCGTGAAGAGATTCGGGGAAGGGAAAAGCCTCAAATATGAAGGTGTTAAAATGAAGCACTTTGTCTTGTTTTCCCACCACCGTAGTCCGTTCTCAAAGGGCAACAGGTATTGGAAGGTTGATGGTGAACGTTGTGGAAGGCATTGAGTTGAAGCCCTGTCGGTCACATGGTAAGGGCCTGCCTCTCCGCCACCCCCCACCATACTTAAGAATTGGGAGGGTCTCAGCATTCTAAACCCCGCTATTTCTTCTTCCAATTTTCCTGCTGGCATTGGCTTTTCTCACACTTACTAAAAAGCTGGAGGGGTTTTGTTTTTTCTTTTTTCTTTTTTTTTTTTTTGAATTCTTTCTTTAAAAATGTGCATACAGAGAGTATGTGAATGGGTGCACAGGGCCACTGAAATGAACCCCAGACACATTGCCACTTTATGCATCTGGCTTTACATGAGTACTGGGGAATGGAACTGGGGCTGGTAGGCTTTGCAAGCAAGCTCCTTTAACCACTAAGTCATTTCCCCAGCAACTGTGTTTTATTATTTTTTTCTTATTAAGTATATTGCCAAAATGTGGGGAGTTTTCACCAGATTTTTCACTTACTTATTAAGCATGGGCAGAGGGACATCAAAATGAGGTGTCATTCTGAACTTACAAGGACTTTTGTTCACCCCAGGAAAGAGCAACCCCTACTGCGAGGTGACCATGGGTTCCCAATGTCACATCACCAAGACAATCCAGGACACGCTGAACCCCAAGTGGAACTCCAACTGCCAGTTCTTCATCCGAGACTTGGAGCAGGAAGTCCTCTGCATAACTGTGTTTGAGAGAGACCAGTTCTCACCAGACGGTGGGTAGAAAATGGCCCCTGAGATTCTGAGGTGTCCTCTTTCTTCTCTCTCCTCCTCTCCCCACTCATCTTACATGGATATATGCTCCCTTCCCTGAAAACATGAGCCTGGAATTCTTTGGGTTTTCCTCCTGAGAGGTAGGTTGGCTCATATAGGCAAAGCCATGCTGGAGGTGTGTGAGCGGATATGGACCAAACCTGCTTGGGCTGGCCGCTTTCAGCTGCACTAGACAAAGACCAAAGGCATGTGCCTTCCAATGTGAAGGGTGTACCCCTAAGAGCCTCAGCATAGATGTTTTATCCTTGGCAAAAAGCCCTGGGGCAGCCATGGATGCATGGTGGCCCGTTACTATAATCTCATCACTCAGAGACAGGCTGATCATGAGTTCAATTCAAGGCCAGGTTAGACTACATAGGGAGATTCTTGAAAAACAAACAGAAACAAGCCATGGGATAAAACTAGCCAACAGAGGCAGCACAATCAATCGCCGTTCTTTGGGTGTGATTTTTGGTGAAATTGTGTTGGATACGCCATTCTTTCAGTCAGCTTCCCATTTCTGCAGCGAATCCAGGAGGCCATGCTCTTTCTCAACACAGTAAAAACTAGAGACTAGGTTTAAAGATGAGAACCTCAGTTATAACCAGAGCATACAGTGCAGCTGAGAGTGGTGTTCTGCTGGCAGTACCTGGGTTCCAAGAATGCTCCATGCAGTGGCCTTTCTCTTTTAGTCAGCTTTAGAGAATTATCTCAAGTGAGTTATATGCCATGGGTTTGCCCAATGGCCATGGCTGGTTAAATATTAGAACATGACCAGAACAGTTTGACTTTGAGGTCTGGGCTCTTACCCACTATGTTTTATTGTCAACTACACACACACACACACACACATACACACACACATACACACACACACACACACACACACACACGTGCAATTTTAATTATTTATTTGAGGGAGAGAAAGAGAAGAGTGAGAATCAATATGAATGGGTGCATCATAGCCTCTTGCCACTGCAAATGAACTCCAGACACATGTGTTACTTTGTGCATCTGGATTTATGTGGGTACTGGGGAATCAACCTTAGGCCAGCAGGCTTTGTAAGCAAGTGCCTTTAACCACTGAGCCATCTCCCCAGTTCCTCAACTTGTATTCTGACAAATGAAACTTTGGAGTGATATTATTTGTATGTTTTTATTAATATGTTTTTAATTTGACATCGAGCAAGTGCACATACTGATGGTGGCTTCAATCCATGGCTATAATGTGTAACGATCAGTCAGGGTAATTGGTATATTCATCACTTTGACATGTTTCATTGTATTGGCAATATTAAAATTGTTACCTTTTAAAAATATTTTTATTTATGAGAGAGAGGGGACGGAGAGAGAGAATGGGCACACCAGGGCCTTTTGCTGCTGCAAGCAAATTCAAGACTCATGTGCCACTTTGAACCTGGGCCATCAGGCTTTGCAAGCAAGAGCCTTTATTACACCATCTCTCCAGTCCATCTCTTTTTTAAAATAATGAAATGTCATGACACACTGACAACTCCATTAGAGAGTAAATAAGTTACAGATGCGAATGCTGGTCTATTAAAGATCCTAGATGGATGGGGAGCCTAGCACATTAGCAGATTTCCAATGTGACAGTCGTGAGCTTTGAGGGCAAGGAATTCTCTCTGAGTAGTGTCCTTTGTTCCCCTTTCAGATTTTTTGGGTCGGACAGAGATTCGCGTGGCTGACATCAAGAAAGACCAGGGCTCCAAGGGACCAGTGACAAAGTGTCTCCTGCTGCACGAGGTCCCAACAGGAGAGATTGTGGTCCGCCTGGACCTGCAGTTGTTTGATGAACCCTAGGGAGCTGCTGGGATGTGCCCAGAGGACTCTTCTCTTGAGGAAATTGTATTCCTTTTCTAAGGAACATTGCTTGGTGTTCAGACACAGGGTAATGGGACAGCAGAGACAGGTTCTAGGAATAATTCTCGACAATCCCGCCCCCTCAAGCAGTCTCCCATTTTATAAAACAAAACTCTATTTTCCTTTGTCATCATGTCAGGCCTCATTATGGCTCTTAGAGCCTCTGAAGTCCAGATTCTCAAGTGGGTTCCACCGGGAGCCTGGTCCATCCATTCCCAGCCTGGAGGCATGGGTCTGGTTACTTTAAACTAGATTTATAAATGCAGTGTCTGTATTTTTGGAGAACTCGTGTAAACTCTCCTATTTCTCACCACCACCAGCCCCCTGTAGACTCTTCGACCTCTGGTGTCCAGTGTGTAGTGTGTTTAGTCCAATTTTGATGGACTGTTGCTGCTTTGAGGGTCCATCCCCCCGCCAGGGGAATGTGTACCTGGATCTGACTGCACTCATGGTGGTCTCGTGAGTGGATATTGGCATAGCTTTTTGAAAAGCTGCTCCCTAGGAGATCCTAACCTGTGCTGTTACAGCCGGTCCAGTCCCCTTCAGGCCTTGATTAATGTAAGTCAATGAAAACACACTGCTGTACAATGGGGTGATTCCTGGCAGGCTTGGAATATGGTCAGATCACTACCAGTCACCGTGAAGGCAACCTTCCAATGTCACTGGGTCCTGATTACCATCCGTCGTTGGCAAATTTTCATTAGGTTTGGAGGTCCTGTGATGTTTCATGACAAGGCATTGGAGGTGACCAGCTCTGACCTTATTCTGTTCTTGAATGTACTAGATCCAGACTGTTGTGGAACATTTCAGTAACTTATTTGGTGGGTTCCTAAAAAAAAAGAAGTCGTGCTTAGATCCCTAAGGTTTGAAAGGGGAAACTGACAAGCTAGAGCTGGGGTGAGGAGATGTGAAGGAAATCCATTATTTGGGAGGAGTACAAGACCCTGGGGGTTGGGAGTCCTAACTCTGGGAGGATCAGCGAAGATGCTTTCTTAAACTTTATCAGACGCACACCAACCTCTTAGTAATAGAAACACACGTGCTTGTTGCCAGTGTTAGGAGTGTATACCCTTGGACCAGGCTGTTTGGTTAGAGTGCTTTAGTTATTTTCTCTTAAATGCTAGGAGATAGGCTGGTTCATTAAATGATAACTTGATTTGCTATGAAAAGTGTGGGCCATGTTTTGTTTGCATGTTGATCTCATAATCTCAGCCTGTGTGGTCATGAAATGTTCTCTGCATGTCTCTTGGTTCTGAAGTCTAGCTTTCCCGTGTTAGATGGTGTTCTCTTTGACTGTAGGTCCTTAGAATTTAATTAGGGTTGTAGCAGTGCTTTTGAAATGATAGTGTCAGCATAGTGACAAGATACCCACTTCACTGGGACCCGAATGCATCATGTGATAACGTCGTCCCATGAGAGTTCTGTCTTAGTTCAAGTCGTTTTTAAAAAACTGTATGTTGGAAAGGACAACAAAGTTTACATTTCATACTTTTGAGAAACTTTATTATTTATTGAAAATAGTGTAGAATTTTGTACCAAGAACAACAGACATAAGTATTTTTTTGAAACAAGCAGATAAACTCTTTAGTTGGGAAACTTCCAACTGAACATGGTGTAGATCAAGTTTAACTTCAGGCATGGGTTTGCTTGCCACTTCCCAGAAGAAAACATCATTCAAACCCTTTATGTTTATACTTGTGACATTAGAAAGAAACTGGTGTTAGAAATGAAATCTACCAATGGACCCAAAACTCCCATGCTCCTACTTCCGTAAGCAGTAGAGTTTGTCTGGCGTAGTTATGAAGGATGCTCCTGTAATAGAAGACATTAAATGTGTGATGAGGCAGTGCTGACTCAGCACCCCAGCCCTTGCCTTCTGTTCTCCCTTCATTGTGTCAGTGTTGGCCATCGCTGTTCCTGTAAGGAGGATGTGGTGTGTGTGATGTCAGACATCTTACAACCTTGTAGGTTCCAGGTCACTTACTCACAGACTCCCGTTAATGGAATGAATGTAGCATGTGAGTCTTGCCCCCTAATGACTCCATTGAGCATCCTAGAGTTGCTCCTCCAAGTAAGCAAGTCAGGATTGGTGGCCTTGTATCTACTACTCTACTTTGCCATGTGACTGATCATACTTACACACATGTGGGACTGGCCCTCAGCCCCTGCTGTGACTCGTGAGACAAGCTGGGGAGGTGGTGCCTGGAGTTTCAAACCCTCAGTTCCTTCACTTCTACCTTTTTTTTTTTTTTTTTTTTTTTGGCAGGGTCTTACTCTAGCCCAGGCTGACCAGGAACTCAGTATGTAGTCTAGGCTGGCCCTGAACTTATAAGATCTTCCTACCTCAGCCTTCCCAGTGCTGGGATTGATTATAGACGTGAGCCATCATGTCCAGTTTTCACTTTTACCTTTTTGAACTCCCAGGCTGCATTGCATAGAAACTATATGCCTTGCTAGTAAGGAATCTGAAGCTTGTTCCTTCCCTCCCTCCCTTCCTCTCTCCCTTCCTTCCTTCTTTCATACCTTCCTTTTTTTTAAGGTAAGGTCTCACTCTAGCCCAGGCTGACCTGGAAATCACTCTATAGTCCCAGGCTGGCCTCAAACTCCCAGTGATCCTTCTACCTCTGCCTCCCTAGTGCAGGTGTATGCCACCACACATGATTTTTGTTTGCTTTCTAAATATAGGGTTTCTCCAGACCGCTTTCACTATGACTTATCTTGTTCAACTAGTAGCAACAGGTGTCCCAGGGGTGTGTCCAGAAGGCCAGGGGGAAGGATGAGGGCTGGTCTGCTTTCTGAGCAGGTGCGGCATCCATTAGTCATCCCTCCAGAGCTGGCTGCCTCAGGAGTCAGGCTAATGATCATATCAAGTGAAGATGTTTGAGAATTCCACAAAGCTGAAATTAAGAGGAAAAATGGATAAGGCATTTCTGATTTTATTTGTCAGGTGGAGATCTTAGAAGGTGCTGAGAGAGTCTTTGTCTCTTTCTTGTGTGAGGAAACAAAGACTATCTCGATTCCAAAGAAATTTTTCCCCCAAGTTGTTCAGGAATTTTTGATTTCCAAGAAGATGAAGCTGTGATTTTATTTGATTTCTTTAGTGTTTTTCTTTTCAGGGTTGAGATGTGCTCTGGGGCTGCCTCCAGCACTTTCACACAGACCCCTAGTGTACCACAAATATAACCAGGTCATTTCAGGCTTGAGGCTAGTGTGAAATGAACACATAGATTTGCTTTCAAGTATCAAGCTTTGTACACAAGAAATTGAGGAGAGGAATCATCGGAGCTGGTTTATGACTTTGACTTTGGCACATCTGCCAAGGAACCACGGCACAGAGAAGTCCTCAGACAGTGGGGCATGAGCACCCTGAGGGACATCTGGTAGAGGTCATGCACCTTCTTTGTACACTGGAGTGCTGAGATGCCTGCTGGGGACTTCCCCCTACGGTCAGGGATAGCCCTGGTCAGCTGCCAAGATCCACCTGGCAGTGCCCTGTGTGATGTTTGTAGGACCACTTTGTATTTTGTAAATAAGTGTAGGCTGTTCATTCTCCTCCTTTATCCTGGAGTGGCCCCATGGGACCAAACTCTGTGTTTCTCTGTATTTTCATTCATTCTCTCCCGGGACATTTTTGGGAAGGATAGGACAGGGGAGGACAAGTTTGCTGGGCTTATGTTCCAGGATAGATTGCAGGGATAGAGACAGGTTTGTACAACATATGGCTGCTTCCTTAGAAGAGCTCTGGCATCCCTGAACTAGCAAGGGGTGGGGCGTCAGGAGTCCCAACGTAGGTACCGTGACATTGATCTCCACATCCTGTACATAAACACCCAGTCCCCTTGAGGAGGGTCAGGGCTTGGGAAAATGAGGACAGTTATTTCTCTCCTTACCTTCCTCCCCCTCTCCTTTCCTCCCTATTTACATTCCTTCCACTTTCCTTCCCTCCCTCTCTCCTTCCTTTCTTTTTCACCAACATGAATTGCCTACCCGCCTAGGCCCTCATTCTGCAGGAAGTCAGAGCTGGAAGGTCCATGAGGTCAAGCTAATGTTGTAAAAGCAGAAAAAGAAAGTGCAGAGGGGGCTGGGGAAATGGCTCAGCTGTAAAAGTGCTTGCTTGCAAGGCCTGATGGCCTGGGTTCGATTCCCCAGTACCCATGAAAAGCCAGATGCACAAAGTGCCACATGCCTCTGGAGTTCGTGCGCAGTGGCAGGAGGCCCTGGTATGCCCTTATTTACACTCTTTCTCTCTTCTTGCAAATCAATAAATAAAAATATTTTTAAAAATGAAAGTGCAGAAAGAACAGAGAGCAAAAATCAGCTGAACCAGGCTACTGAGCAGGCTCCTTCAGCTCTTCACGCACCTCAACCTAATGGGTTACGAAGGGTGAAGTGAGAGGTGCCTGGAAGATGAGGGGCTCACCCACTGATGCCTACTCACTTTGGGGTTCCAAAGATCAGGCCTTTCTAAGGGAAACAGTCCCAGCCCCACTTGCAACCCTCGCTGCCCCACATGCCAGGCCGCCCTGTTCTCCTTGGCACTGCTCACTCCTTGGGAGCGGCAGCCTTCTGAGAGACATTTCCCACGAGCTCTGGGTGTTCGGTTCTGTTTTGAATGATGCCAATTAACGAATGTTGCCCTATGAGAGTTTATTCAAGGAATCATGCAGACCTCTTCCTTTGACTTCTGGGTGACTTCTGACTCCAAGGAAGCAACCCTGGTTAATTGACATAGGACCCGCGCCTCCACATCCAGCCTTCTCTTTCTGAATAAGACCCCCATTCCTTTTTACTTGGAAAACAATCATTTGTTTGGGGTACAGGAAAATTCTAGAACCTGTTTCCTCACTCTGTCTTACATGAGTTCCATGTTTATATCTGTGGGGGCCAGGGAAGAAGCCCGGGGGCCGGGAATAGACCTCAGTCGGTAGAGTACTGCCTAGCACACACTAGCACGTATAGTGGTCTGCGGTAATGCTCGCCTGTAACCCCAGCACTCAGGACATGGAGGCAGGGGAACCAGGAGTTCAAGCCTAGTATCAGCTACATAGTGAGTTCAGGCCAGCCTGGGCTACATGAGACCTTCCCTCAGAAAACAAAGGAAGAAGGAAAGAAAGAAAGAAAAAGAATCTATCCCTGTGAACATGGAAAACATAACCCACATGAAAGAGGGCCAGAATCTAACAGCTTCTAACCTGGGAGCGTTAAAGCTCAGGCACAGTGGGCATCCGTGGCCTCTCAGTAACAGTAACTGTGCTGTTCCCCCAGGACAGCCCCATCATCCAAGCCTAGGCCACTTAGAAAAGTTCATAGTCACCTCCAAATAACTACCTCAGTTCTATACAGACTCGATCACTTCCTCCATTTAAAGGAACTTTCTTTTGTTTGGCCTTGGGGAAACCAGATGACACATCTCTCTGACACCATGTGAGGTGGTCCTACTGCAGGGTAAATTTGTCCCTACTATGTGCCAGGGCACTTACTGTGTGAGTTGTAGTTTAATAGGATTCTGTTCTTTTTTTTTTTTTTTTTTTGGTTTTTTGAGGTAGGGTCTCGCTGTAGCCCAGGCTGACCTGGAGTTCACTATGTAGTCTCAGGGTGGCCTTGAACTCATGGTGATCCTCCTACCTCTGCCTCCCGCGTGCTGGGATTAAAGGTGTGAGCCACCATGCCCGGCTTCTGCTCTATTTTCTATGGCAGCCTAGATTCTTACTGTCCTATTCACACTAGTATTTATTTTTTTTTGTTTTCGCGGTAGGTTCTCACTTTAGCCTAGGCTGACCTGGCACTCATTCTGTAGTCCCAGGCTGGCCTCAAAGTCACTAAGACCCTCTTACCTCTGCCTCCTGAGTGCTGGGACTAAAGGCATGTGCCACATGCCTGGCTTGGTGAGTATTTTAGTATTCAAAGCCTACTGAATAGAACTGTATTCAGAAATGGGTGTGTTGTGTCAGCCTTGAAAAAACCCAGTGTTCCACTGGTATTTCCTGAGAAACAAGGAGTGACCAAGGTTTCTTTTTGGACACTAGTGATGCATAGTTTGTTCTTCTAGAACTCTAGTTTTATACTTTGGTCATACCATTCCTGTGCTTGCACACATACATCTGTTCTTTTTAAAAAATATTTATTTGCAAGCAGAGAGAAAGGCAGACATAGAGAGAAAATGGGCATGCCAGGGCCTCCAGCCGCTGCAAAGGAACTCCAGATGCATGCACCACTTTGTGCATTTGGCTTTACGTAGGTACTGGGGAATGAACCCTGGTCCTTAGGCTTTGCAGGCAAGCACCTTAACCACTGAGCTATCTCTCCAGCCCCACATATGTTCTTTCATCTTTCTCTTCTTAAACTAGGGTTTCAGGTGCCCTGTCTTGGGTGAAAACAGAATGTAGACCCCAACAAACAGGAGAGGAGCCAAAGGCAGGGTGGTGGCTTTGCGGGTCTCCTTGAGTGACAGAAGCTGCTTCTTTTGTCTACTTTTCCTGCTGGTTCCAGGCTGCTGGCAACCCCCACCGAAGGTCCAGCGCATGGCGCTTGTATAAATCACAGAAGGAACTTGCTAGTGCAAAGGGCATGGGAACAAATTCAGGAGCCAGAACCTGTGGAGCAGAACTCGAGCACTCCCCTGGGTGAGGGAAGAGTGAAGGCAAAGAGAGGAGGGAGTTAGCATGGCATGACTCGAACCCAGCGCTCCTGGGTATTCCTAGATGCTGGGGCTGGAGGAGGTCCTCCTTGGTCCTCTGCCTTTTCTGCATCGACTTTAGTGGGGGAACTTTATGATTTGACCCTCCACAGGCTTCACGTGTCAACTGGAGGAGTTCCCTTCTGCTGGGTGAACAAGGATGCTTCTCACTCCAGCAAACCTTCTGGAAGTCAGGAAGTGCTTGACTTGGTTGGGCAACAGAATCTACTTGTAGACTTCAACTTCTGAAATTTTAAATAGCAAAAAACGTTGGTGGGATGTGGCCACTTATTTTATGGTGGGTGTGTGCCGGGGGCTGGAGGATGGGTGGAAACTGAAGACGGAAGACAGGAAACATGTTTTTCCAACTCCTCAAGTCACATTCAGGATCTGGGAGTTGGATATCATTTGTGGGCCAAGTACAAAATGAAAAGTTTAAGGCCTTTGTTCCAAACGCTTATGAATTTCAGTACTGACAACAGAGTATTAAGTTGAGCTTGGGGGTCCCTTCTGAGTGTGTGGCCCATGTGCTTGTACTTAGCAAACATTCATAACATTGGCCTTGACTATACTATATTTTCTATCGGTTCTAGAAGTAGGCAGGGCTTCATATTGGAAAGGTCTTCCTGGCATCCTATGCAGGGAGGGGCTGTTAACCTTTCTTCTTTCTTCTTTCTTTCTTTCTTTCTTTCTTTCTTTCTTTCTTTCTTCTTTCTTTCTTTCTTTCTTTCTTTCTTTCTTTCTTTCTTTTTCTTTCTTCCTTCTTTTTTTCTTTCCTTCCTTCCTCCTTTCTTCACTTTCTTCTTTCTTTTCTGTAGTGCTAGAAATCAAAGCTAGGACTTCAAGCATGTTAAATAAATTTCAAAACACTTGCTTTTATCTCCCAGAAATAAACACTCTAGGCTAATGAGAGCACACAAAAACCAAGTTCTGTGCTGTCAGCTTTACCCTGAGACCAAAGAGGGGGATGCCAACCTTCAGTAGCAGGAAATGGGTCTTCCAGCTCAGTCTAAGGTGTGCCATTGATATCAAGTGGCCTTTGAGCTTTTAACATTGAACTAGCTTTGAAATAGGGCATTACCTTCGGCCTTTAGTCATTGACCAGGAGGTTTTTTTTTCCTCATTGTTCCTAGTTGGATGAAGGGTTTCCCAAACTGCTTTTGGGGATGTCAGGAAGATTCTAGAAGTGCCCAGTGGCTGGATGTTTCCTGGCCAGGAGTGGGCAGAGCCAGCTGTCTGTCTGCCCTGTGGCCAAGTGGCTGCAAGGTGTCTTGGAGGAAGTTTGCTTCTGAGAGGCAGGGACCTCCCAGCTGGACTCTCTGTCTCTTCAGAGCTTATCTGTTGCAAGAATGACTCTCTGTCAAGGTGGTGTTAGCAAAGAGGAAAGACCCCCTCTGTGTGAGTAGTCCGAGTTCTAGAAGACCATGGCTCCAGGGAGGCCAGTGATCACAGAGCTGGTCTGCTTGTCTGATGTAGAGTTGCTTTCTTACACACTCTTTGCTTTCTCAGGGCTGGGGTCCTCAGGGTCCTTTGCAAACGTGGTTCACATCTCCACACACAGGGCAGTAATCCTCACTGTGCTTCCCAATTCCATCTGAGATTATGTGTGCTAAGTAAAAACACTGAGGCAGGAGAGGTCGAGGCAGGAGGCTCAGGAGTTCAAAGTCACCCTCAATTACATATTGAGTTTGAGGCCAGCCTCAAAAAAAAAAAAAAACCCAAACTAAAAATAAATTAAAAATTGACAGAAGCATCAAACTGAAGCTGTAAACCCACTTCTCTTGGATTTAAGTCCCCTTAAATGAAATAGCAAATTCTAACCATGTTTCTAAGTGTTATGTCATCTTCCAGACCATGGAACTTCCAAATGCTCCCTAGAGGCATTTGATTATTATTGTCAGCATCAGTTTTAATGAATGAATATTTTGGGATACATTTTATGATTAACATCTTCAAAATGTTATTTGCTAACTAGTCACTATGTCAGGAAGTAGATATTCTAGGAAGATCCTTCTTAATATCCTTTCTTTAGACATGTATTCAGAGCATACATTGTTAATAAAACAAGTGTCATCTTGTCTGTTGTGGCCACTTGGCTGACGTCTGTGTCCTCACCCCTTGCACAGCTCTGTGCATAATAGGGGAGCTGGCTTTCATTCACCCCTGTTGTATTGCCTTAGTTCCTTCAGCTTTGTGCCCTCACATGTATTGGTGGTGAACACAGGTGCAAAGATATGTATGTATACAGATGAGAAACCACAAGATGTCCTGTGTGTGGTTATCAGCTCACAGGTCCTGGATTTCTGCATTTTATGCCATTTCCAGCAAAGAACAAGGCAGAATTCCACTACATAGCATGAAAAAGCTATGATCTTTAAGTGGTTTGTCATGCAATGTCTGCTGTATGTTTATGGTTAAATGTATGTATGATATGTAAGAGGCTATGCTGTTAAAAGTTGCATAAACTAACAGATTCTCTAGTCCAAATATTTAACTTGTTATTGTAAAATGTGATTTGTCATTGAGAGATTATTTTTCTGTATGTATATGAGAGTATTTTAGGAATCTAATCTTAAGAGCATAAAGCTATAGAAAAAACTTTAACATCTATTCCAGGAGTAGAAAATGTCCAATCAGATTACTTGGGTTCAACCCAGCTAAATTTTCTTATATTAAAAAACATCAAGTTGTATGTTTAGAAATTCAAAGGAGTCATTTTTTTTCCTATAGGGAATATGATGAATGTAATGAAATGGGTAGTAGTGTTATAAAATGAAAGGTCTCAGATGGGCGTGGTGGTGGCACACCTTTAATCCCAGCACTCAGGAGGCAGAGGTAGGAGGATTTCTGTGAGTTCAGGGCCAACTTGGAACTACAGAGTGAGTTCCAGGTCAGCCTGGGCTAGAGTACGACCGTACCTTGAAAATACAAAAAAGAAAGAAAAAAAAAAAAAAAAAAAAGGAAAGGTCTCCTGTAGTCATAACTTGGGATGAGACCATGTTGCATTGCAAGTTGATTCTTATAGATCTCTATATACTGGAGGGTGAGAGCCTGTCTTCCATCAGGTCCTCACACCACACACACTTCTTTGGGTTCTAGTAGATTAGTCAGAAATCTTGGGTGATCTATGTCTCATCAGAGTTCAGGAGCATTCAGGCAGCCCACCCCCTGGCCTCTGGGTCACCCTTTGTGTTTCTCTTTCTGGGTGGATTCAAGACCTCTCTTGGGTGTTTTCACTTGCTGCGTCTTTGTCCTCTCATCATGGCACAACTGGATGGTCAAGTCTGGCGTTTCCAGGTCAAATTGTTTGCAGGCAGTCCATGCAGCTTCCTGGGCGCCCGTGTAGACTCGAGTGGACACTTCCAGGCAGCAGCCTTCCTTCCTCTTCTTCACTGCACTCCCAGGAAACTTCCATAAGTCCAGGCTGCTTCTGAGTGCAGAACACCTGAACCACCAGAGATGTCCCTTCGGGTGACCCAGGGAGCATTCATGAAACTGTGTCCTATTTCCCCATGTCCAGGGCATTCAGAAGTGATTTCCGCAGGTAGTGAGTCCAGACACACCTGGCAGACTGGAACTGCCGCTTTAATGAGGGCAGTGAGTAGTGATCAGTTTGTGGGAAGTTTAGGGCCCATGGCTTCAAAGGCCATATAAGGAGTCTGAGTGTTAGGTTTTCAACATCTTTCAGTAAGCTGGGTGTCTCTTAAGGCTGCCAACCAGTAGTGGAAGTCCCTTATTTGTAGACCTGTCAATGGTGACTGCTTGAAACCATGTGACTTCCTGGGCTTTAATGGTGTGAGAAGCCTTATTTCAGGAAATTTCCTGGATTTTGCTGAGGCAGATGAATAATTTTAAACCACCTTGAAGAACCATCTTGTGTGTTCCAGAGATGGAGCCTTTTAGCAATCTGTTCAAGTGTCACCTGGGAAGGCCAGTCAGCAGCTATAGGGATGCTCTGGCCCTGACCCTTCTCCCCCAGAAAGATGACCTCCCTGCTAGGGTGACAATAGTGCTGTGTGTGGTAATGTTAATTCCTCCTGGGCCCTGGATAACCTGAGAGAAGCTGTGAACACACACACACACACACACACACACGCACGCACGCACATGCAGAACATGGGACTCTCCACTCTGTAGTACTGGTGAGCCCTGCCAGTTAGCCTGGAGTTTGTGAAAGAATGTAACTGACTGGGCAGGGGCCACAGAGGCTGGAGCCCCCTCACAGCCCTGCCCAGGAGTGGGCTAGGCCACTCTCCTGATGGATGTCCTATTGGTTGTAATATACTTCAGTTACCAAATAATAATGGCACCATTTAGTTTCCACAAAATGAGACTATTGTCTTTTGTAATGTTAATGGAGTTCTAAAAATTGCTAACACTATTATAAATTGTAGAATTATGTATTTGTCTAAGTTCGTTGAAATAGGGCCAAAATGGGATTCTTTTGTTTAAAAAGCTGAGGTTGTTTTGCTGTTTGAATGTTCCTTTGGTACTTTATTATGTGTAAAATGTTAAATTTTACCAATTCTGATGAAGTAACTGAGTATTTTTCCCCCTTTTTTACACCAGTGCAGTATCAGTACAGACTGCTATTCCTCATGATCTGAAACCTAAACAGAACAATCTCTTCCAAGAAGCTCTGGTCACTTTGACCTGTGTGGTTTAAATTCAGATAGTTCATGAATAAAATGAGAAAAGATAACCCGCTACAGTGGATTGTTCTTGTGAATCCTGCCTCCCTCTTGCTGACATTCAGGAAGCCAACAGCCTGCAAACATGTCCTTATCCCAAATTCCCTGGTAGTTGTACAAGGGAAATTATGCAAAAATAAACCTACAAAGCCTAACAAACCAGCCACCTTTCCTAGTCGACCATGCCTTCTTCAGGTAAAGATTGGCCCATGAGAAACAAGACTTCCCTGTGCCAAGCGTTCCTGAGAACCTGAGATGTTCTATGTTGTGCAGCATAAGAAATGCTGTGAGTGGTCGGAAGAGAGTCCAGAAAAATAGGGGAAAAAACACTTATAATGGATTTCTTCTTTTTTTTTTGGTTTTTCAAGGTAGGGTCTTGCTCTAGTCCAGGCTGACCTGGAATTCACTGTGTAGTCTCAGGGTGGCCTTGAACTCACGGCAATCCTCCTACCTCTGCCACCTGAGTGCTGGGATTAAAGGTGTGCGCCACCACGCCCAGCTTTATTTATTTATTATTTTTTGGTTGGATTTATTCTTCCATACAAGAAAGGGTCAAGTTTCTTCTGCTTCCATGTCCCGTGCTGGGATTACAGATGTGCATCACCATGCCATACCTGGGCTTAAAAATTAGGTTTTTCTTTTTCTCTAGTCCAGGCTGACCCGAAATTCACTATGTAGTATCACGCTGGCCTTGAACTCATGGTGATCCTCCTACCTCTGCCTCCCATGTATTGGGGGATTAGAGGCGTGCACCTGGTAAAAGTTAAATTTTAATGCCCTTCAGGTCTGTTACCTTTTCTGTGTATACCCAGCACCATACGTCAAACACTCATGCACTATTTGATAACATGCTTTGAGCATGTCCCATGGAAAGGGATTGTTCAAGTAACCTACACTGATCTTCTCATTTTGTTTTTTTTTCAAGTCATCTCTGCTGTTCTTCCATACCTTGATTTCAGGGACTGTATAGTATCTCATTGGCTGGCTGGCCATATCTTGACCCTTTTAAATATTTTATTTATTCATTTTCAAGCAGAGATACACACACACGAGAGAGAGAGAGAGAGAGAGAGAGAGAGAGAGAGAGAGAGAGAGAGAGAGAGAGAGAGAGAGAGAGAGCTTAAACTATTGTCTCAGCTCTCCTAATGCCTGGGAAAGGAGCACTCAATTGTCCTGGTAGGTTCTTTGGTAGTTGGCTTGTTGGCAGGGAAGGTAAACTGCACAAGGTGTGGCAATTGGGTAGCTAGCCCTGGCCTATAGCTACCTCTGCCCAAAGTCCTCTACCAGGGGAAGCTACTCCTCCAGGGTGGCCAAGGAATAGGTAATGACCATGTGGAACTGCCGACTGGGGAATTTTTTAATCTTCTATATGGGAAGATGCTCTGCAAGTATCTTTAACCACCAAGTCATTTTTTTCAGCCAAGGAACTTTTTTTTTAAATTTTATTTATTTATTTTCAAGCAGAGAAATACAGAGAAAGAGAGAGAGCGAGAGAACCAGGGCCACCATCTGTGCGTCTGGCATATGTGGGTACTGGGGAATTGAACCCAGGGCCTTAGGCACTGGAGGCAAGTGCCTTAACCGCTGAGCCATCTCTCCAGCCCAGCCAAGGAACTTTTACCTTTTCACTTAGCTCAAGTTGATATGGGAGCCAGCTTGGGTGAGAGGGTGTTGTAGTCAACTCCATACTGCTGGGATGAACTTCCAGCCAGCCAGAGTTTATAGGAGGAAGGGATTTCTTTGAAGCTTACAGGTGGAAGAAGCTGCCTCCGTTTCCAGACAGAGACACCACCATGCGCCCAGCACAGGAGCAGGAGGAACCCAGAGCAACAGGACCCCCAGAGCTCACTCTGCACACCTTAGGCTAGAACTCAGACCCACCCCCAGTGACATTCCCACCTTGTTGCAGGAGTATGTCTGCTAGGGGCAGAAGCTGTAAACTCAATTTTAATAACACCCGAGTTTATGGGGGGACATACATTCAAACTACCACAGGTGGATTGGGAGCACTTTCCAGAAAAAAAGAGAGGAACAGAGTCTTACCTGTGAGCAGTGCTGCTGTCTCCAGAAGGGTCCCATGGTGGACAAGAATGCGATGGAGTCTGGGGGTCCTGGGCTTGACCACTAGCTGCCCAGCATGCTACCCTGAGCAAGACCCTAGGCTGGGCCTCTCTCCCTCACATTTGTAACAGGGTGCGAGATCTGCCCCTCCTGTGTCACAAGGTCTAAGGTTTTCACATGCAGGAAATGGCCTTGAATGCTACAGTGCATCCTGGGGTCAAGGCCTTCATCATCAGCAGGGAGGTTCCCCGAGGGACATTGGAGAAAGTTATCCAGTGATTCCTTAGCAACCAGGAGCTCTCAACCACCTTTTAGAAACATGAGGTTTTGGCAGGTGCAAAAGAAGGTGGTGGTAGTGCACACCTTTAATCCTAGCACTCAGGAGGCAGAGTTAAGAGGATAACTGGAAGTTCAAGGCCAGCCTGAGACGACAGAGTGAGCTCCAGATCAGCCTGGGCTAGAGTGAGACCTTGCCTCAAACAAAACAAAACAAAACAAAAAAACCAAACAAACAAAAAAACCCAACCAACCAACCAAACAAACACATACACACCAAAACGTACGAGGTTTTGGCAGGCTACTAGGCTGCTGACAACTGTGTGTAGGTGTTGTGTGTTATCGATGAATTCATCTAAGAATAACCAACACAAACCAAACTCACAAGCCAACAGGTGCTTTAACCTTGAAACTTGGGAGACAAGTGGAAGATGAAAATTTGTGCCTCACTTTAAAAGACAATAAATATACTATCATCTGTTCAGGAAGCCTTTATTGTGGTTCCACGTTTCAGGATCCTCACTGGTGATAGAAAAGCAAAGCTTTCAGATCACCTCTCTCATGGCCTTACTCAGCTTCTGGATCTTGGTCTTTGCAGACATATCAACATACTTCTCCCCGATACGGACAATCATTCCACCCATGATTGAAGGATCAGTCTGGGAAAGAAAGTAGGTTGCAAACGTGAACACGCTAATCACATGAGTAGAAGAGAACATGCCCCGAAACAGTTAAATGTGCTGATGTTAGTGTAGGAACGTGCAGATGACCACATGGAAAAGACTCAGAAATATCTTTCTAATACTCTCTACAGTACTCTAGTTTCAACCCAAGGAGACATGCTACACATAAACTAAACAGTAATTGTTAAGTAACAATTTAAAACTTACCTTAACCTCCAATTTCAATATTTGGCCTTGGCTCAGGAAGCTCTTCAGGACTGTTTTTAACTCAGAAAGAACAGCATCGTCTAAAGGCTAAAAAAGAACCAATCATCCATTATATCCACAGGTGCAATTGTGGCACTTAAGTTATGGGGCAACCAACCGCTCTCTGATTGGCTATGAGACCCACACAGTGGCAGGGAATTTATACCTAGTACTGAGAGCTAAGTTGAGGCCTATGGCTTGGAAGGGCATGTACCTAGAGGAAAGCTCCCACTGTTCTTTGTATAAATGGAAACATGCCATCAAAGAACCTTCTAAGTGTACATATTTAGGTTCTTTAATGCTGTTCTGTCTTAGTTAGGGAACTTTCTGTTTACAGATTGTGGCAAATATTGGGGAGACCGAAGACTCATTAAAATGACCAGACAAAGCTCAGGGTTAAGCACTGGACAAGTTCTCTCTACTACACCCACCAAGGCTCAGGGATTTTGGAGGAGTCATGGGAAGAATGTGAGTGCTGCTATCACTGCTGGCCAGAGAATCACGGTAGGGAGATGGTAGCAGACACCGAGGAGTCTCAACAATCACCAAAGTAGAAAATAAGAGGCTGCAGAGAGCTCAGCACTAATGGGGATTTCTATCATCCCTCTAAGGTTCGAACCTTGTGGCAAAGGTGGTGGAAAGAATCCAAGAGGCATCAGGTATGTAGGTGTACTCTGAGGTGCTGGCCTCCTGACATGACCCCACAGTGTTAGTGTTTACCAGTACCCCACAAGACCAGCACAGTTCTGAGCCCATCAGTATTTTGACATGGAGGACAGAGGAATGAGACAACCAAATGGAGAGAAGGACTACCTTGAAAAAGTAAGGTCCTCAGGGGATGGGGAAGAGGGGGAAACCAAAGTTAAAAGATGGAACATGATCAAACTATGGTATGATCATATGTAAGTTCTCAAAGCCAGCCGTCCTTTACATAAAGCATGAAAAACTTCCACAGTTAAAAGGAAAGGAAAAACTACACAGGCACCACCGAGACAGCCTTGTGATCCCTGTCTGAAGTACCAGGGATCATGGAGTGGCTGCACAATGACACATCAGTCAGTTCTGGTGGCTCAGCACAAGGGCTGGCTGTAGCAGAGCCCCTAGAAAGTTCCTGGAAACTGCTCTCTCATAAACTAATCTGGAGGAATCAGGTGCTGTACAGCGTTTATGTCCCAGACTCTATCTTGTACTGGCTGAACTATATTACCAAGAAAATAATATTTAAGATAACAGCAAAAATTACTTCTAGAAGATAATATAGTGTCATTTAAGGAACATGAACTTCTGAAAGAGGCTTGTGTTCAAATTCTGATCCTATTCTGTGTGATTTTTGGCAAGCTATTTAATTCCCCTGGGCTTCAGTTTCCTAATGTACAAAATAAGGATAATTACACTTCAATCTCACCAGGATCTTCTGATAGGTAGTGACAGTAGCCAGCACGTGTCAGGGTTCAACCTTGGTGGCTAATTACTACAGCTCTAGCAGGTCAAAGGGCCCACTCACTCTGCCTTTTTCCCATCCTGACAGATGAAACATTAGATACTCCACCTTCAGAATGTAATATGGCATTAAAAAGTAACATAAGGACTGGGGAGATGGATCAGTGGAAAAGTGCTCAGCACACAAGCATTATGTAACACTAGTTCAGATCTCTGGTTAGCTTCTCCAGCTCACTTGATATACTCTGGGTTCAGTGAGAGACCCTGTCTCAAAAAATAAGGTGGAGAGCGATCAAGTAGGATTATCCAATGTTGACTTCTGCCTCCACAGGCATGTGCACCCACACACATGCACAAGACATACATATCAGGCTGCTGACAACTATGGATAGGTGCTGTGTTCATCAATGAATTCACCTCTAAGAATAATGGAACACAAGCATAACACACTGATGTCCTTGAAATGGAGCCCAGATCACACTTATGAGACCCACAGGTATAGCTGCACCAGTCAGATACACACTGGTCTTCACAGCAGCTCACAAAAGGTGACACAGACCTCCCACGAGATGAACCACCTTTCTCGGTTTCTTGATTGTGTACTTATGAGGCAAATGCAGCAGCAACAACCACTACTTACAGATGCAGTGGTCACTGTGCAAGGTACCTCTCCACGGTGGACACTCATTATAGTAGAAAAAGCAGAGATGACTCCTGGGGTATTATTTAAACGACCATTTTCAGCAAGTATAGCTAGAAAAGTGACATGAAATTCACTTAATCACACCCAAAGCAAAATTCAATGTGCAGTCTTAAACACCATAGTCAATGTTCTTTAAGAATATGAAAGAAGACATTGTTTATTTGCAAGCATATTGCCTCCCCCTCCTCCTTTAAGCTACCCTGTGTGGTGGTAGAGGGCATCTGAACCACACACACCTGTCACAGACTTAACACTTTCCTGCAATCTGATTTTTTAAATTTATGTCAGACATCCTAATGCTTGGTTGATTACCAATCCCCAAGTTGGCATACTGTCTACATTTGTTTTTTTCTTCCTCAAGGTAGGGTTTCACTCTAGCCCAGGCTGTCCTGGAATTCACAATGTAGTCTCAGGCTGGCTTCGAACTCACAGAGATCCTCCTACCTCTATCTCCTGAGTGCTGGGATTAAAGGTGTACACCATCATGCCTGGCATACTGTCTAAATTCACAGATGATTAAATGAATATACTTTGGAACTAACATTCTGACTTGGTCACAAATGCGGAAAAGCAATTCAAATGTACTAAAGGATATAAGCATGTCCAAAGTCCAGACACTGATTTTTTTTTTTCGGTATGCAACTCATTGGTATTGTTAGCAGAATGAAACGACTTCCTGTACAATTAAATATTCTTCCATCTTAGTATCCCGTACACTAGCTCCTCAATGTATAAACAGGTCATCTGGGAAGCTGGACAGGATGTAGATTTGGACTTATAAGGTTGAGATACCCCTAGCAGGCCCTGGGTGATACTGATGCCCTAGGTCATGGAACATATTTCTAGTGGCCCATGTTTTAAGAAAACACGTATAAAAAAGTTCCAATACTTACTGATCAGGTTGGCAGTCAAGGGGGAAAACTTTTCCTTTGCTGTGATGTCTTTCAGGCTTTTCACTTTAATGGAACGTTTAATGTAGGGGTTCATAATGGCAATAGCCGTTTTCGGGTCTTTCAGGAGTTGCTAAAAGTAACAAAGAACAATTTAATTCTTTAGAGCATGTATGATCTCAGCTGCCACACAAACTTTCTTTTTTGAAACATTTAATTAGAACTGTATAATCTTTCATGTATATTTCAACAAGGGATTTTTTGTTTTCCATAGTAAGGTCTCACTGCCCAGGCTAAACTGGTACTCTGCAGTCTCAGGCTGGCCTTGAATTTACAGCAATCTTCCTACCTGTGTCTCCTGAGTGCTGGGATTAAAGGCGTGCACCACCACACCCGGTTCAATTAGGGTTTTGCAATGTATGCTATTCCATAGAATTTTGTTTTTGCAGAATGCTTTATAAATAGTGTTATGTACCTGCCACACATACTTTCTTATGAATTAAGAACATTAGTACTTTCAAGCATATATGAAGAAAATATTATAAACAAATGTATTTTTCTGGCTCACTTTAGGAATATATATCATGATTTTATATGGAATAAAAGATTATGTTCTTTGAAAAAATTTCAAATATCTTAAGAAGTTTCTTACATGTAGTTTTGTTTTTCGAGAATTAAGCAGCTAACCATCAGGAAAATGTAAATTAAAACTACTTTGAGATTCCATCTCACTCCTGTCAGGATGGCTACCATCAAGAAAACAAATGACAATAAATGCTGTTGAGGATGTGGAAAAATAGAAACCCTTCTACACTACTGGTGGGAATGTAAACTGGTACAGCCATCGTGGAAAGCAGTGTGAAGGTTCCTGAGACAGTTGAAAACAGATTTACCATATGACCCAGCTATACCATTCCTTGGCATATATCCTAAGGACTCTACTCACTATCTTAGAGATACTTGCTCTTACATGTTTATTATGGCTCTATTTACAATAGCTAGGACATGGAACCAGCCTAGATGTCCCTCAACAGATGGATAATGAAGATGTGGTCCATTTATACAGTAAAGAAAAATGAAATTATGAAATTTGCAGGGAAATGGATGGATCTGGAAAGGATCATACTAAGTGAGGTAACCCAGGCCCAGAAGGCTAAATGCCCCATGCTCTCTCTCATATGTGGATCCTAGCTACATTTATATGTGAGTTGTGAAAAAGTAATGTAGGCTAGTAAGCTAGAAAGGGAGGGAGGAGAGGGGAGAAATAAGGGGAGGTTATTGTGTGTATAGATTACTTACCAGGGGTGCAATAGCCTAAGGGGGGGGGTCAGGGGAAGGGATTAAATAAAGGAGGGATGGGAGGAGGGTTATCAAAATTCAAGAGGTTAAGAACAAGCCATATGGAAACCTACTTCTTTGGATAATGGCAAACACAGAAGCCATAGATTACTAGAAAAATTTCACTGCCAGGGATAGGATACCTTCCAGTGAGTTGTTGGCTAGGGAGGTTCCTGAGGTCCCCCAAAACATTACAGGCCATTGCTAAGGCTCTTGGTTGCCCACCAGACATAGATGGCAATACACTATTACTGAAGACCTACATGCTTGGGCTGCAGGTCATTGAGAAATCAAGTTGGGGCTGAGCTGAAAACCCCCTCCTGGTACACCAGCTGACTGACAGAATGCTGGAAAACACTATGCTGCATACAGTCCTACAGGAGAGAGAAGTCATCAACAGTGATAAACAGCAGTGGACTATGCAGGCCTTAAGATTGGCCAGCTAGGCCAAATGTGCCAACTGGTGCAATAGTGGCATGTCTGTTATTTGGAGGTTTGCTACACGGGAGGTAATACATGCCTGGTACTGAAGATTCAAAGGCCTAAAGTGGGGGAGGGCCAGGAGTCCTAGGGGAGTAACTCCTGCTTTTATCTGGCTAAATGCATATACTGTGCCCACCAAATTGCCATACAAGCACTTAAAAATATGTATACCCATGTATTAATGGGATTCTCACTTTTGGTTAGAGAAACTTCTTTTTGCAGAGGTGAAAGTTCAGCACTGAGATATCTCTATCACACCTTCTGAGGCTCAGGGTCCATTGTGGAAGAGATGACGGGAAGATTGTAAGAGCCAAAGGAAGGGTAGGACTGCTTACAATGAAATCTTCCAGACATAAAATGGTCTTGATATTCATGACTTTGCAGTGCCTGACACTACCTACACAAGACCTTCATAATAGGAGGTAAAGGTGATGACATCAAAATAAAATAGAGACTAATTGAGAGGGGGAGGGGATATGATAAAGGGTGAATTTGAGAGGGGGGAGAGTAAATTCATATAAAACTAATTTTAACTTTGATCACAGAGTCACTGCTTTAATTTTCCCTGGATTCTCTTTATTTTTTTTTAATTTTTAAAAAATTTTTTGGCTTTTCAAGGTAGGGTCTTGCTCTAGCCCAGGCTGACCTGGAATTCACTATGTAGTCTCAGGGTGGCCTTGAACTCACAATCCTCCTACCTCTGCATCCAGAGTGCTGGGATTAAAGGTGTGCGCCACCACACCCGGTCATTTTTTTTTTTAAATTATTTGCAAGGATCGAGAGAGAGAAAGAGAGAGAGATAGAATAAGAGAGATGCGTGCACCAGGGCCTCCAGCTTCTGCAACCAAACTTCAGATACATGCACCACTTTGTGCATCTGGCTTTATGTGGGTATTGGGGAATTGAACCTCGGTTGTTAGGCTTTGCAGGTAAGTGCCTTAATCGCTGAGTCATCTCTCCAGCCCCCCCCCTTTTTTTTCTGAAACATTTTGGGGCCAGATGCACAAAGTGGTGCATGTATCTGGAGTTAATTTGCAGGGCTGGTGTGCCCATTCTCTCTGTCTCTCTTCTATCTCTTGCTCAGCTTGCAAATAAATAAAATAAAAAAATAAAAATTAAGAAAATCCAGGGAAAATTAAAGCAGTGAGTCTGATCAAAGTTAAAATTAGTTTTGTGTGAATTCACTTTATTTTTTCTTCATGTTTTTTTTCTTCATGTTTAAAAAGGAAACTTTTCTTCCCAGGAGGCCTTGGGCTTCTGCGTCAGCTCTGTCTCATTAGGAAGCTAACGCCCTGCCTCGACCATATTGCCTAGCACACTGCTCAGTCATTCTGCCCTCATATCTTGTGAACAAAATAACAATTAAAACCCAGGAAAAGCCTTCATGAAGAAAATACATTCTCAGACTGGGGAGACAGCTCACCAGGTAAGAGAGCTTGTTGCACATGTATGCAGAGCTGAGTTTGAACCCCAGCACCCACATAAAGAGCCATATCACACATGCCTGCAGCCCCAATGCTAGGAGAATCGCTGGGACTCACTGAAAACGAGAGCTCTGGGTTCTGCAGAAGACTGTCTCATGGAAATAAAGGGGAGGATATCCAATGTTCTCCCCTCTGGCCTCTGCACACATCTGCACAGACATGTGCATATACCACATACCCTACACAACAAAATCAATAAATGAATGTTAAAATATTCTCCAAAGACATTTTGGACATCCCTGATTTATAAGCATAACTTTCTTAAAGGTGGCCTTTAAGTTCTCTTCTTAAATTACATGTTTTATTTTGCTTTTATATTTCTATCTTGAAATCTTGGGTTCCCAACATTGGTATGTCTGCTTGTTTCTATCACACAATAATAGTTTCAGGATGATATAATCTAGTATTACACTAACAACATGTTTACAACAAATGGTATTTTTTTGTTGCTGCTTCTGGAAATAATGAGGTATAGCCTACAGTTCTTTCTACAGGCTGTACCTCATGTAAAATGACCAAAGGCAAAAATGTACAAATAGGAACATGCAATGAACAAGAAAGTTACTTACGCCTACTCTCAACAGCTCCTTTTCCACTTGTTCCAGCTTATTCTGTTTGGATGCGGCAGAGTAAAGAGCCGTGGCATAGCGACCTTCGACGCCATATAGCTGGACAGGGGGCTTGAAAGAAAGAGTGGAGTAAGGAAGAAGAAAACCCAATGGGATCATGTTGAGAACAGAATGTAACAGTGTCCCTTTACAGAATGTATCTACACTGTGAAGCAATTTTAGTATGCCATCAAAGAATAGTCCTAGGTGGCAATTTTCACAAACTATGGATGTATCCTTGGCTAGGCCCTCTGTCTGCAAGCAGCCAATTCCTCACTTGTAAAACGAGGGGCAGGAAAGCATTCACAGTATCTTCTAGCTTCCTGTAATTTAATTATTGACAATGAGCTTATATTTTCCTTGAACTCAATAACTATTAAATTCCAAGTATGAGATTTTAAGTGTTGCTGGAAGCAGTTTTGAAGATATTAGAATCAGGAAAACAGGCATTTAATGAAACATACAAGCATGTAATTTTACACATTTCAGAGAAATTCTGATCTTTCCTGTACCTATTTCCCATGAAGGGGATGAGTTCATATTGAACTGGGATGGGTGGTAGATAGCGAACAAAGTGATTCTGTCACAAACCCATGAAAATGCAGTCGCACCTGATGCCATTAGTTGTCTTCATTTAGGGGTCAGTTAGAGGATGTCTGGTTCTGAAAAGGGAGGGGCTGGAAGGCCTTTGAAATGATGGGAATTCTGGTGTCTAGGGTCAGTACTAATTTTGTTTCAATCAGGTGCGAAGTATAAATATTCCTTATTAGCTAAGAAAGACAAGATGCAATATGGACAGCTGCAATAGGATTGCAAGAGAAAATGAGATGTTTTCACTTGAATCAATTCCTCTAATAACTTACTGTGAGAATCTGGGCATGCCACTTTCTTTTACTGGACATATTTCTTCCAGTGAAAAAAATGCTATCTTGCCTGTTGTGGAGGGTTAATAAGAAAAACAATTTTTTTTTCTTTAAAAAAAATTTTTTTTTTTTTTTTTTGGTTTTTTGAGGTAGGGTCTCACTCTAGCCCAGGCTGACCTGGAATTCACTATGTAGTCTCAGGGTGACCTCCGACTCATGGTGATCCTCCTACCTCTGCCTCCCGAGTGCTGGGATTAAAGACGTGCACCACCACGCCCGGCTTAAAAAAAAAGTTCTTGTTTAAAGGTTATTCACGAGCCTACTACAGAGCAAGTATTCCAAACCATTCCTCTCCCTGCCTCAGGCACACGTACATCTCACAGGCTTACTTAGTAACTACATACCCTAATGGTGTTGCTTCTCAAGGACAAAATAACACAAATGGACATACCCTCACGAGCTTGGCGAAGGGCCTGACCACTGAAGTACTGAAGCTCCGTACCTTCAAAGCACAGGAAACAAAACACGGTTACTTGAAAGATTTCTCCATTTAACTCGGTAAGAAAACTTTTAAAAGTGACTTTAAGTGATGAGTTTCATATGCTCCTTTCTGTTACCACATAGGTTATATGAATGGGAGCTGCTCTTACTGCAAATAAATTTCCCTATTGGGAAGCATCTCAAATTCACCTTCCCCACTCACTACCTTCCTAGATTGACAAGGGATGGATGAGGTGAGCATACAGGTAGGAGAGATTCAAAAAAAGAACTTATGTTTCACAAGGAAACTGACTCAAGTTTTGACGATTTGTCTTAACCACATCTCTGAGAAGAATTCCAATAAATCGGGGAGGGTTTACAGTAATGATTTAGAACAGGTGCTTTCTTAGAAGTCTCTCTCGAGTTACCCAGCCCACAGGGTTCGATATGGCAACCTTAGGCCTTCGTTATTAGAGGTGGTTATGTTGTCTGCACAGAGAGCAGTAATTCAAATTTTTATAGAATACCTGCAAGGGCACAGGTCGCCTTCACAGACATCCAGCTTTGGAATGTTCTGGATTAGGACTGGCTGTGAGCATTTAAAAGACAACGTCTGGGGGAGGGGGGAATATTATGCCAGCTGCAAAGCATGCTGGTAGATGTTGGAGCTGTGAGTTCGAATCTCAAGCTCACCACTTCCTGGCTGAGCAGCAAGCTCCCCTTTTCTTCATTAACACATGGAGTGTGCTTTAGGTGCACCGAATACACCCTGGGGACGTCAAGGTCCCGCGCCCACTCTCCAGGCGGGACACGAAATTGGGGTCACTCTACGAAGACCCCCCACTTCCCAGGAGAGGGCCTCCCTCCCGCGAGCTTCCTTCTCTCACCTGCCGGGAAAGACCGGACGCCGCCGACGCCGCCATCTTGTCTCGGGCGGCTGTAGGTCAAACCCTGGTGGGGAACTAGAGAGGGGCGGAAGGGCGCATGCGCGCGCCGGCGTAGACGCGAGGTTCCCTGGGAAATATCCTGCAACTCGTCAGAGCGCATGCGCAGGAACCCGCTGCTTTCTGGGAGTTGTAGTTCTCACCTGTGGCGGTGGGGGGTGGATTTCAGATGGTCGGGGCGGAGCTAGCGGCTCTCCCGGGATCCGAAGGTGAAGTCGGGTTTAATGGCTGAGCTGCGCTTTGTGTAGAAGGTGCATCAGTCTGCGGCTTGGACATTTACATTTAGGTAAACGCAGTGGATTTTGTGGCGTTTCACATCTCTTCTAACCTGAGGAGACGTGCATCGGTGGTTGCTCCTCCTCACGCTGGGCGTTAACAAAACAAAACCCACCAAGGACCCAGGCAATTCCCGAAGCAAATCCGCTTCTCTGGGCTGCACAGGTCTTCCTTTGCTTTCCCTCCTTCCCAAGGTCAAAGGGGACAGACTGGGTTTTGACGGTGTGTGAGATCCTGGTGCCGCAGTGTTTGGTTCTGCGTAGGGTTTAGTCGGACCTGAAATAAGAATTTCAGCAACTGTGACGTGGGAACTTAGGACCCAGCCGTAGCCTTGGCCAGTTTCACTGCATTCATAAAAATAACCTATCTTCAATCCATACTCTGATTTTTCTCTTCCCAAAGGAAGAGAATGGGCCGGTAGGGTTGGTTCTGTGATCAATTTAAAATGTTTGTACTCCAATCTAATGTAGCAATCAGATTAGTTCATTAACTTGCCCTTTTCACGGTATAAATTTTCATCATCACCATCTTTTGGTAGATAAAATAGAAAGAATATATTGGCCTTTCTTCTACTACCCACAAGCAACTGTTGTCAACATGTGATACATTGTTTTCCAAAAAATAATAAAAATATTACATATATATGTATATATATATATATATATAGTTTTTGTTTGCTTTTGTTTTTTGAGGTAGGGTCTTTAGCCCCAGGCTGACCTGGAATTCACTATATAGTCTCAGGCTGGCTTTGAATTCACTGCAAGCCTCCTCCTATCTCTGCCTCTGAAGCGCTGGGACCAAAGGAGTGTGCCACCATCCCCGGCCCCTCAAAAATATTTTTAGGTTGCACTCTGTCCAGGTTTGAATCTCAGTATTCTGTGAGTTTTGCCTAATTACATAAATTCTCTGTGCTTAGGTTTTCATAGCTATTAAATGGGTTCTTGTCTTAAAGTTTGTTAGGGAAAATACAGAAGTTAATTTAGATGGGAAGTTCATAAAACAATTAGAATTATACTAAATAATAATATTTATTTTGTGTTGTGCTTATTACATGTGCAGGATTCACAATCTGTATGAAATTTAATCTTTTTCTTTAATTCATAGAAAAAAGTATGAAATTATATGTGGATTGTGAATACTCTTATAAACATGTTATAAGCTAGAAGGTTTTCATAAACTTCATTTCACATGGATATTTCTTTTAATCATCCTACAATTTTTTTTAAAGCATAATAGTTCCCAAGTCTATAGTTTCATATGCACTTGAGTCTCTCGATGACTCTCGGATATGTCTGGTATTCTTTGGTTTTATGGGTGGTGAAACCTCATGGGTCTTGGTTAGGGCTCATCTAGGACATGGTAGCCTGGACTTCCAACTTAGGCACCTTTGCCGGGTCTGGTCTCTTCCCACCACTATGTCTGGCTGTGTGTTTCTTGGCATGAGACTTTGATGTTAATGTGTTTTAGTGATATGGACAAAGGGAGAACTACTAAGGCCCTGAAGTCTGATGCCTCGACAGCAAACCTCCTTGCTGTCTGCTCTTGGATTCTTGGTACAGGCTGGTCAGTGCAAGGACTGTACTGGGGCTGGAAGGTTGCCACACTCCCTTCTACACAAACATAGTTGGAAGGAAGACAGTTTTCCCCATAGGCCAGGGAAGAGACTTAGTAGTACTATCATGTTATAAGCACTTTCCTTCTGCACAAACTTAGATTACTTAAAATTTCTTTTAACAGCCCAAGCCAAGGGAGTCAGATGGACTTGCTCAAGGACACAGGGCAGGGTTATAGCGGGAAGAAACCCCAAACATTCTGCCTCATCTGTTTTGTTTAATGATGACCTTCTTCTCTACAAAGGCACCAGATGCTATCATAGAAAGCAGTAGTATGCCATCATGTGACTCTCAACTGTATTTGTGTTTTAAACATGAAATGACTCTCCCTTTAATCCAGGAAAAAAGATCTTTCCAAAACTACACTAGTCAGAAACCTGGATAAAGTTTAACATACAAATCTTCACCACTGTCCCTTTTTTTCCTTTGTAATTCCTGGAATGAACATACTGGTGCTTTTTTAGGGACCACAGAATGAAGGTCAAAAGCAAAATACAAGGGCACCCTCAAAAATATTTACAATGAAATAAATACCCTAACAATTTAAAATAAATACAAAAACTGCAGTGACCAATGTGGCATGATTTCAAAGTTATCCTTTCTGTGCTTTCATCTATCTATGGTGACAGGAAGGTAAAGGAAGTTTATTTCCTTAATTTAACTATTCTCAGATTTAAAACTCTTCCTATGGATAAGACCTTTAGATAATCTATTAATTGGATTTACACTATGGGAAAGTGGGCTCCTCCACTATCACTTTAAAAGAGCAAAAAATTAGAAACACATGTCCAAGCATAAGGGAATGACTCTTTAAATGGCATATTGTGGAATTATTAAAATGAGGTTTTTAAACTGGGCATGGTGGCACCCATCTTTAATCCCAGCGCTCAGGAGGCAGAGGCAGAATGATTGCTGAAAGCTCTACTAGTCTCTCCTACATATCCAATTCAAGGTCAGCCAGGACAACGCAGGAAGACCCTGTCCCAAAAGAACTAACTGAACCTAAAATGAGGTTTTCAAAAAGTATTTCATGACACGAGTTACAAATTTGTAAACAAAAAAATTATAAACCACATTCTGCTTTTCTCGACAGTGAGCCGGTATCACTGCCATCATCAGAAAAAAAGATGACATGATCTGACCACATGTTAATTACCATGCCCCTAAGTGGCTCCTCTTTCTTTTTCTGATCACTTCAAGTTGGTTGTGTGAAGAGTTGGATCAGGGGATCAACAAGGTTCCTTCCAAAGAGACTAGCTTCTGCATTGGTTTCCCAGCCAGGGAATTTGTATGGAGTGCTGCAGAATCCCAAATTAGGATGGGCTTGAGTTAGGAAAAAGGGTAGAGGAGGTTTTCTCTACTCATCTTACACTGAAAGGACCTGGGAAATGTTTGCAGTATTCATTTATCCTGAAGTCAGTTCTGCTTCAATCATTTATTTTGTCCTTTTCTGAGTTTCAGAACTGTACATGAGCCCTTCATTACAGACCAGAGCCACTTACTAGTTTGGGGGCACAGGCTGCTAACCCTTATTTAGAGTAGTTCTTTTACAGATAATGTATCTTTCTGTTTAAACACCCAGAATGGAAAAATGACCTTGACAGTTTATTGCATCAGCCTGGCAATCTGCAGGGGTCACTGACCCGGAATTGATCAGAATTTAGACAACAACAACAACAAAGAGTAGTTCTGAAAATGGCCACTGGAACTCCAGTACTGTAGCTATATTAATTTCAACTCTTTATCCTTAAGACTTGGTGCATCTCTAAGAGGCAAAGAGCAAATAAGACATTTTAGATGAGCTCTGTGTTTTGGGGAACTAGATGAAGGAGGTTTTGTAGCACCAACTTCTGGATCTTGAAGGCCACAGGAGAAGTCTGAGTTGCAGACACTAGTTACCACCCCCTGGCACAGGCCTCTTCCCTCCCCTTCACCTCCAGGCCTGTGGGTCATGCCCACCTTGAAGCTGCCACCTGCTTGACGCTCAAGGTCACCAAGGAGAAACAGGATGACAGTGACACTAGGGGGCGCCATCTCCCTGCGTTAAAAACCTGATTTAGGAAGCAATTTCTAGAGCTTTCAGCATGCAACCTGCTTATGTTTGTGATCAGCATTGTGAGATTAACAAACAAAACGGATGCCCTGAGAGGTGCTGTCACCCAGGTAGCTACAGTTTGTCGTTCAGTGCCTCACAGCTTCCCCCACCCCAGCTAAAGCCAACCATAGAAACTCCTAGAAACCACTCTTTCTAATGTGCTTACATCCGGATCCCTCCCCACCGGCCCTCAAACTTCCTGCAAAAACAACCCAGATTTTCTTTTATTGGATCCACCACAAGATGGAAAAAGGGCGATGGCAGTTTAGGGAAAAGCTAGGCATTTGAAAGTTATCCTAGTCTGGAAGCTGCTGCCACCAAGGGGCGCACAAATGATAAACAGCAGAGCAGCAAAATGTAAAAAAATAATCAAAATAGGGATCAAAAATGGAGATCCAGCAAAACTAGTAAATCTACCTGTGTGGCACCTTTCCTGTGTCTTTCTGGTGGCTCTGCCCTGGGTCTTGAGGCTCAGAGAGACTTGTCACTGGGGTCTGGTCATTATTAGTTGTGGCCTCAGGTGCTGTCGCTCATCAGCTGTGTGTCTGAAGCAACAAACCCAATTTCTGTGCCTCAGTTTCTTCACGTGGGAAATGGGAATAAACAGGCGGTATCATGTGTGTCACAGCCTGGAAAGTACTCACACTATGGGTACAGACTCAGAGTGACAAGCAGTGTTCCCCTCCTCTGTAGAGGTGATAGGTACACAAATAGGAATCCTTTGTCACTGTGTGATGATAATGTGTTCGTTATGTCATCTCCTCCCTGAGGTAGGGCTCAGGAAGCAGGAGAGAAAGGCATGTCTTCTGAACGCTGGGAACAGTTCCTGTAGCAATGCTAGTTACGTTTTGGGAGAACCTGATTGTGGGGGCAGATGTGGGTTTCCTCAGGAAGGTGGTCTAGGTTTCAGAGAAACAGGCACTTGTGATCTGCTTTAAACAAGCCAGCATAAAGCCCAGTTACTTAGAAAGAAGAAAGGAAGGGGGGGGGAGGGAGAAAGAATGCGGTATTTACGTTTGGTGAACAAAAACGTGAGATCTGCTGAGGCTATGTAGGAGTTAAGTGTGAAATAAAGCAATTTCCTCACTTTCCTTTAGCTTCAGGCCAGTGAAAGTAAATGGCAGAGTTTGGAATGTATTCAGACATGGGTGAAACCTCCCATATGGAGGGGCAGAGCGCTGTGAAGTCTAGACTTTGAAATGTTCCAGTGTAGTGACAGGATGATCTTGGACCCCAGAGTGGGATGTATCATCACCCAGTAAAATGTAAGAAAGACTTGGTATTTTATGGTTTATTTTATTTTTTGTTTTTTTGAGGTAAGGTCTCACTCTAGCTCTGGCTGACCTGAGATTTTGTTTGTTTGTTTGTTTTTCAAGGTAGGGTCTCGCTCTAATCCAGGCTGACCTGGAATTCACTATGTAGTCTCAGGGTGGCCTTGAACTCACAGTGATTCTCCTACTTCTTCTGCCTTTTGAGTGCTGGGGTTAAAGATGTGCACTACCACGCCTGTCTTAAGTATTTTTTTTTTAAATTTGCAAGCAGAGAGAGATAGAGAGAAGAGAGACAGAAAGAAAGGATGTTCCAGCCCTTCCAGCCCCTGCAAACAAACTCCAGATGAATGTACCACTTTGTGTATCTGGCTTTACGTGAGCTGAGCCACCTCTCTACAGCCTGGTATTTTACTTTTTATCTGTAAAGAAGCACACCAGGAGGAAGGCTTGGTTTGAGAAGCCTGGGAAATGTGACTGGAGCACTCTCTGGGACATTGCAGTTTGTCTCAGCATGGTGGAGAAAGCAGGTGGTCATTGCTGACCCCATGGAGCCCAGAGGCTGTGAACAGCAGAGATGAGGTGAAGGGAATACAGGAGGCTTCTTCCTATCTTAGGGTTTAAAGGCAGCTCCAGTTTCTACAGAGAATGGAATAGTGTGACCTTGCCGATGGCCCTGTGACCTGAAAGTATGAAGCATGCCCATACTTTGTGTTCTGCTGAGCACCTGGGATGGGGGGTGGGTGGGAGAAACAGGACCACTGGCCTCTTTCTGTGAGTTTTTTTTTTCTTTTCAAATTTGAGGACAGATTGCAAGGCTGAATAAAAGCACTGTCTGTTTTGAGTTTTTAAGCAATGAAGAGACTACTACTGGGGTGGTCTTTGGAGACCAAGGTCAAAGCTGCAGGAAAACCAAGTACTAAATTCAGACTCTCTTTAAATGGCTAGAAATGGGACAGATCATCCCCTCATTCATTCCTTCATCCCTTCACAGGGGAAGAATTCATCAAATGACATTTGTCATCTATTAAGAGGTTGAGCAACCAATAACTGGGCATGCCTTCAGGTAGCTGTCAATGAATTCCCTTGACTCAGGTTTTAAAAACACCTCGCCTTTGTTTTACCATCAAAACAAGTTGCACCTGACTTTATAAGCGCTGTTTTCTTGAATATGCCTGTACATTTGTAAGAATTCATTCTACATCTTGAGCCCCAAATAGACAGCAGCTCCTGCCTGTCATATCTTGGCAACTAATCGAAGCAATGAGAGAGAAAGAAATGATAAAAATAAATCATTGCAGTGGACAGAACATCACTGTGTAGTTCTCAGAGTGGCTGTTTATCAAAAATGGAGTTGGTTGCACCTCGCTGGCACTGAATCATATTGGTTCACTGTGACAATGACAAAAGGTTGGACCTGTGTTCTTTCCTCATGATTTGCAGCGTGGCTGCTCACCTTGGAATCAATTTGATGTTCATGAGGCCTGCCTGGGTGTTTTTCTGTTTTTTTTTTTTATTTTTGCATTCTAACCCTGAAGGTTTCCTGAGAATATTTTATAAGTGATCTTTCATGATAGCCATTAGTCAGACGTGCTTCTTCTTCACTTCTTTCCTTTTCATCTTTTCTTTCTTTTTGAGGTAGGGTTTTGCTGTAGCCCAGGCTGACCTGGAATTCACTATGTAGTCTCAGGCTGGCCTCGAACTCCCAGCGATCCTCCTGCCTCTGCCTCAGAGTGCTGGCATTAAAAGCCATTAAACCATGCCGACCTAGACCCTCCTACTGATTGATGTCAACTGTGCAATTTAAAAAGCTACAGATGTCCACCATTAATTGAAATTTTATTTTCAATTAATAATTGAGTTTGAATAGCTAAAAGTTGGACATGGGTTAGATAAAGCATAGTATATCTATGATGGTTTAATTATGTTGCTATTTATCCAGAGAAAATATTCATATGTGTCACTAACTCAGAAACATAGCAGGGTCAAAAAAGACTATTGAGTGTATAATATGACATTAAAAGTATTTTTGTCTAGAAAGAGACAGAGAATGAGTGTGGGCGGGCGAGGGGCTCCAGCTGCTGCAAACGAACTTTAGAGTCATGCGCCACTTTGTGCATCTGGCTTTACGTGGGTAATGGGGAATTGAACCTGGGTCATTTGGCTTTGCAAGCAAGTGTCTTATCCACTGAGCCATCTCTCCAACCCTAATCTGACACTTTTATAATAATAATAATATGTTTCTGTGCATCATACAGAAGGCCAGAAGGAGCCTCACAAGTTATTGACAGAGGTTTCAGCTAAGCAGTGATTTTCTGCTTGTTTCTCAGGGGTTTTTTGGTGGAGAGGAGGGCTGCATGTGTGTATGTACATGTTTATGCATGGAAACTCACACGTGTGTGTGTGTGTGTGTGCATGCGCACGTGTGCAAGCTGAACATGATGTGGAGGCCAGAGGTCAACGTCAGGTGTCTTCCTCAATTGATTTCCACCTTATTCTTTGAGACTGAACCCCCAGCTCACCAACAGGGCTAAACTAGCTAGCCAGTGAACCCCAGGATTCCGTCTCTGCCTCCCTAGTGCTGGTATGAACCACCACACCTTAACATTTCCTCAGTGAATGTTAATAGTTTCCCCTTTAGGAACTTGAGGAGGAGCAAAGAAGATTTCTTACATGGCTGCTTCATTCATTCACTCACATTTTCATTCAGTCTCTCCCCCCTCATTTATTAAGGAAAAAATGCCTTAAGGCCTCACCATATGCTCAACGCTGACAGTTTTAGCTGTTAAGCTGTAGAGTTCCATTTTCTCAAGTTCAGTGCCAAGGTTCTTTGACTGTAGCTTACAGAAGAACTTTGGGAGCCCCTGAATGCAGAGTCCCTCATGGAGGCTCCTGGGCAGGACTTTTGGGTGGTGACTGGGGATTTCATGTTTTAAATAAGCACCCATGTGCTTGCATACCATCTGCCGTATTTATCGAGAGCTTGTGAAGACCATGTGCTTGGGCTTACCTTGCTTGTAACTGTGAATGTGACAACTGGCAGATCGTGAAGGCAGATCTTGGTTCCATCAAGGGACCAGAACCAAGTTCCCACAAATGTCCCTATACACCTGCTCCAGGTGTGCTTCATTGTCTGGTTTTAGAATGTGACGTCTAGATGGGATGACAGGTAAAATACACCCAGCATCCATGAAGGTTACAGTGTGACAAACACCCTCCCTTCCTCCCTTCTTCCCTCGCTTCCCCTCCCCTCCTCTTCTCTCCCTTTCCTTCCTTCAGGACAGTGGACAGTCACATGTCCAGGAAGCACTTGCCACTCTCCCAGCTGCCACTTTGAATTCGTTTACTCATTTCAGCTTCTTGAAGCCATAGTTAACTCTCGTCATTCCTATTCTATGGACAAGAAAGCTGAGGCTTAGAGAGCCAAGTTGCTTTTTCCAAGATGACATGGCCATCCTCTGGTGGCATCCCCACCAGGGGGGGCCCTGTGCACACCCTAGGAATACTGACCAGGGCCAGGTAGCTGGTTGTTCAGCTGCCCAATGATTGTCCACTTTCTGCTGTAAAATTATTATTTAACTTTAACCTTCTAACACTGTGCCCTTCATGGTCTCAGCCTCACACCAAGTTAAAAACACTTGGTAGAATGCATAAAAGAGCCTGGAGCATGTTTCCGAAGCAAGCTTGTAGGAAGGCAGGCGGTGTTCTCAGAAACATGTCCCTGGGGAAAGCAGTTAGGAGCAATGCCACCAAGCCTGGGATATCTGTTGAATCAGGGTAACGTAGAGGTTTCAGGAGGCCAGGAGAACAGTGCAGGGAAAATGGCTATATGTCTCTCTTTTCAAAGAAAACATCTTTCATTTCCCCCTCCCCAGCCATGTTTTATCATGCTTCTATATATTCTCCTGTGTTATTGTCACTTTAGTCTCTTTATTTTATTGATATATAATTCATATACTATAAAATTCATGTTTTTTGGGGGGGCAGTGTTAGGGTGCATGCAAAGCAAGCACTTTACTCCTGAGTTACCACCTCCCCAGTCTCTATATATCCTCTTCAAGAGAACAATCCAGAACATTTACATAGCCCCCAAAATCTCATCACTATCTTCTCTCACATTCTGATCATTTAAAAAATATTTGCAAGGTAGGGGTGTGTGTGTGTGTGTGTGTGTGTGTGTGTGTGTGTGTGTGTGTGAGAGAGAGAGAGAGAGAGAGAGAGAGAGAGAGAGAGAATATGAATGGGCACACCAGGACCTCCAGCCAGTGCAAAGGAACTCCAAATGCATGAGCCACTTTGTGTATCTGGCTTTACATGGGTAGTGGGTGCTGGGGAAGCGAACCCAGGTTGTTAGGCTTTGCTGAGCCATCTCTCAGCAGCCACATTCTGATCATTTTTAATGGTTCTATCTCTTCTCAATTGCATTGCAAAAGATCATGGAACTCACTCCTCTTCCTGGTACCCAGTAAGTACTTGGCCAACTTTGTTTTTTGGTGATAAAGCTTTCAACCTTAAGATGTTCATTCTTCTGGCTGGGGTGTAGTTCAGTGGCAGAGCACTTGGGTAGTACGTTGGAGGTCCTGGATCTGATACCCTCCTATCCCCTAGCACCCAAAGTAAACAACTAGAATCTGGTCTTAATATAGCTGGGCTTTAAATTCTTTCCCCCTCTTCCTTCCCTTTACAGAGCTTTGATCTTGGAGGTCTCATGTCAACTGGATGGATGTTTATTGGCTTTTATTTGTAACACAGTTTGATTTAGGGAAAGATAAGGGACATCTTGAATCATATTGTAACAGGAACAATGATAGTTCAAGTGGTAGTTCATTTCTTTTTAGTTCCTCAAAGTCCAGAGAGGAAATTAACAGTTTGGACTGTGGTGAAAAAAAAAAAAAAGCAGAGCTGAACCTCTGATATGAACAGTCTGACTTGGTTGTTTGCAGAATGAAAAGCAGGTCACACCTAGGCTGAGGGGTGGCCGGAGTCGCTGGGAATCTACAAACTCCATTTCTCTTTGTTGGCAGAACATGAAAGCTAAAGATTATCCCCTAAGCCTGTGGCATTTGTTAATCCGTGGAATGGGCTTTGGTGCTCAAAATTTTCCATTTGAAATCGCACAGTCTTTCAGAGGTATACATATTTTGGTTCCCCCAGCAGTATCTACCAGAAGCTCCAGCTAGCATGGATGAAGACCACACTGCTTCAGAATGTTAGCATCTGCCTCTGCTCCAAATTCCATTGCTTGCCTTAAAAAACATTAATTTTGCAGAGAGAGAGAGAGAGAGAGAGAGAGAGAGAGAGAGAGAGAGAGAGAGAGAGAGAGAGAGAAAGCCTGGACAGGCCAGGCCTCCTGCCACTGCAAATGCATCCAGCTTTATGTATCTCATCTCTTTCTATTCAAATAGTTCATGTGACATATTTCTTTTGACAAATGGTATCGTATTTAATGCACTGCTGAATGGGTAAACACAGTGGTATATCCACATGGTAAAATATTATTAGACCATGGAAAGGAAGGAAGCACCGACACATAGAACCACGTGCATGTACTTTGAAGAGATGCTATTGAGTCAAGGCCACATGTACAATGATGACTCAAACACTAGCTTTGAAAGAGCTTGTAAATTTGTTTTTGCACAAGTAATTTGTGCTTATTATAGATTTTGAAATTTCTGGGAAAGTTCCAGGAGTCTAAAGCCACAGAAGGCCACCTGCTGTATGATTGCATGTGTACTGCAAATGCACAAATAGGTAAGTCCCTAGAGACAGGAATATCAGAGGCTGTCAGCAGTTGGTGGGAGGGAGATGAAGAGTGACTGCCAGTAGGTAAGGTATTAATCTTCAAGGTATTGAGAATTTTCTAGAATTAGTGGCAATGATTCCGTGACTTTGTGCTTTCCTAAAAAAAAACAAAAAAAAACCCAAAACCTTAAGTGTATTTTCAAAGAGTAAATTATATAGTATGTAAATTGCATCTAAATTTTAAAAAAGTTAAAAAGCCTTTCAAAGGGTTTGAAAACAAGAAGGAAGAAATCATATTTCATTGGGCTGGTACCCATGCTGAGGATGGTTCACCAACTCCCCAAGTGAGATGTGCAGGATGGAAACCATTTTGTTCCCACACTGACACACTGTTTTGGCCTTTGCAAGTTGCCTGTACAAGAACCTGAAGAATGTTGACAACTGACAAGGACCTCAGAGCTTCTTTCCAAACTTGCTCACTTGTCAGGGGAGACAACTCGTCCTGGGGATTAGAAGTGGCATCGGCAGAGGTGCCTGCTTGTGGTGAAGCTGAGCCTGAAGCAGCGACTAAGTGTTCTGGAAGGTTATTGATCCCGTCCCGTCCTTTCCTTTCTGCTGTATATTCCATAGGCTCGAGACACAGACCTGGGTCATGAGTCTGCTCAAGAAAACCCCAGTGGCTTCCTGCTTCTCTCAGCCCTAAACTCCAGGAGTGCCACCTATCCATCTGTCTGTTAATCGGCTCCCACAACACACTCTCCACACTGGCTCAGGACATCTGGTGCTTTCCAACATGGCACTTCTGGTCATATTTTCTCAGTGAACCTTCTATGAAGCCTTCCTTCCAAAGGCAAATCACGAGTCTTGAAGACCAAGACCATGTCCTGTGGAACACTGCTCTGTGCAGTCCTGTGCACTTGTGGGAGTCCAGAAGTGTGTGTGCAAGAGCTGATTCACTGGGTCTACAGTTTTCAGTCCCCTGGCAGTGCTGAAGACTTCAGACTGCCTCGGAGCAGTTATGGTGAAACATCGCTATCGTGTGATCCAACTTTTCTATGGAAGACTTGCCTTCACTTTTAGATATAATCTGCACAGTAAGAGTTTAGAACACTCTCATCAGATTGGATTTACTTTCAAAAAGGCAGAACACTGATTTTATGGAAAAAGAGAACTAAATGCTATTTTTGAAATCACATGTTTTTAATTTTTTTTACAGAAGTCCTTTTTATTCATTATAGATTTAGACTTCTTTGAGAAAATTCCAGGAATATAAAGAAAATCAAAGGTACCCATAATTCTAGCCCCTAGGGGATATCTCTTGGTAATCTTGGGTTGTACAGTCAAATTTTCCATGTACCACATATATACATTTATAACAATGGATCTCACTCTGTTTCCAGTTTTTCAGTCCACTTTTTTTTTTTGAGAGGAAGAAGAGATTGATTTGAAGCTTACAGATCCAAGCAGAGAGGAAAAACCATCAGCAGAACCTCTAAAAGTGAGCACGCACCAGCAGCTAAACAGCAGGAAACCAGGCAGAGCTCAGATGGTTCTCTGCATTTCAGATCCACCTTTGTAACACCTTAGGGCTCCACCCTAGGATCTGCCCACAGTGACACCTCCTCCCGTCAGGCAGCTGGGGAAAAGCTTTTACTAAAACTTCTGAAGCTGGCTGGAGAGATGGTTCAGTGGTTAAGGCGCTTGCCTGCAAAACCTAATGACCTGGGTTCAATTCCCCAGATACACAAAGTGGTGCATGTATCTGGCATTTGTTTGTAGTGGGTAGAGGGCCTAGTGCACCGGTTCTCTCTCTTTCCTTGCAAATAAATAAAACTCCTGAATCTATTGGGGGACATCCATTCAAACTACCACATTCCACCTCTGGCCCCCATAGATCCATAACCATCTCACATTGTATATTGTGTTTAGTCCAAATTCAAGGGACCCACAGTCTTTACCAATTTAAGATTGCTCCAAAGTCTCAAGATTCATCTGAAATTTAAGACTGTGAGTCTTGTAAAATCAAAACAAGTTACATGCTTTTAACCTATAATGGCACAGAGTAAACATTTCCAACTGCTATGAGGCATAACAAGTAGAGACTGAACCAATGCAAACTCAACAATCATTAGGCAAACGTCAAACATCTACAGCTCAAGTCTGATCTCACAACCAATGACTGACAGTCTGCAGATTTTCTCAACCCACCCCTCCAGCTGGGCTGAGCAGCCAGGGAAAACTTCCATCCGGAGCCAACAGCGTCACTTTAAAATTTTAAATTTAAATTAAATGAGAGCTTAGTAGTACAGCATTAAGTGGGAAGGAATTTGTGGCCCTCAAATCAAGTGCTTCATTCTGATGACATGAAGAGCAAGTTCATGTTTGTTCTGCTTCTTTGCTTTTCTTGGTGCGGGAGAGGGTTAGACAGACAAAGCAAGAATTCCCAGAACCAAAGAGCTGGTGTTCCTAGCTACCAACAAACACACAGTTGGAGGTGGCTGCTCCTCTCCTTGGCCCCTCGATCCACCTCCTCACATTCTTGAGTCATATGTCCATTAAAATGATATTTGTAGCTCTAGAATTTTGTGAGCTTTAAGTTTCTCCTTGTCTCCTATTTGTCCTTGGCTATTTCAGAGTCCTCTGCACAAGAGGGCAGGGAATGTTCCCTGGTTTATGGCCAACACAGTCCCTGGCAAAGAATTGACACCCAATAAATATTTGTTAATGAATGAATGGATTAGACACTCAGAAATGATGCCCTTTATTATGGAAATCATATGGTTTTCTTTTGGAAGCACCAAATAGGAATTCTATACTTGGGTTCTTAGAATTGAAATATTCATAACACAAGTAAGTGACATCATACATTTAATTGATAAATAGACCATATCTACCCATCTGTTGCGTCCCATAGGCCTTTGCTGTGGTCCCATGAGGGAGGTGGTGTTAATTCCATCTCACAGGTAAAGGCATGGCCAAGATCCACTGCTGGTCTCCTCATCCCAGGTTCCAGGTCCTTTCTCCTAGCCCCATCTTTCAGTTACTCCACCACCCTTCACGCAAGCTCAAAGCAGAAATTCTCAGACTTAGCATTCTTTGTGTGTGTGTGTGTGTGTGTGTGTGTGTGTGTGTGTGTGTGTGTGTGTGTGTTGTATGTATGAGTGCTTGTACATGTGTGTGGAGGCCAGAGGTTGATGTTGGGTGCTTTCTCAACTGCTCTCCACCTTATTTACTGAGTCCATGTCTTTTACTTAAATATAGGGCTCATAAATTCTTCTAGTCTACTTAATTAGCTTGCCCCAAAGATCTTTTCTCTGTCTCTTGAGTGCTGAGATTCCAGGCCAGCAGCCATGCCCACCCTGGCATTTATGTGGATGCCATGGATCCAAACCCAGGTTGTCATACTTGTGTGCTGTGCTTTATCCACTGAGTCCTCTCCCCAGTCCCTTTATGGATTCTTAACACTTGACCAGGGCTTGGGTATCTGCATTTTGAATAATTGTTTTAGGGTTGACTTGGATACAAGTGGTCTGGAAAACCCTGTTTAAGGAACAACACAAGCTTGAAACATTTCAGATTCAGTGGTTTGTCCAGAAGAGGAGGAGGTCACAGGGCCATTGTGATCTTCACTCTGCCTCATCTTGCCCCTAGCTTTGCTTGCAAGGAGACTGGGGATAACAATGCAATAGTTCCCATTCTTTATGGGCATCCTGTGCCAAAACCTTTGCATACATCATCTTTAATTCGCTTAAAAGCCCAATGAGGTAGGTCCTATTATTATCTCCATTTTTTTGCCTTTTTTACATCACACATGTTTATTTATATCAGTAATTTCAGAGGATTCGGGAGTGGATTAGGGAAAGTAGCTCATTCCTTATTTAAAAGGAAAGAAGTGAGCTGGAGAGATGGCTCAGCAGTTAAGGCACTTGCCTCCAGTGCCTAAGACCCTGGGTTCAATTCCCCAGTACCCACATAAGCCAGAACCACCAGGTGGTGGCCCTGGTTCTCTCTCTTTCTCTCTCTCTCTCTCTCTCTCTGTATCTCTGCTTGAAAATGAATAAATAAAATATTTTTTTTTTAAAAAAGGAAAGAAGTTACAGAGATCTCCAGCCACTAGTGTGGAGAGGCCACATAGAGGAGGTCTTAGCCACATAAAATCTATACTGGTAAGCCAAACAAGAAAAAGAGGGAAATATATTAGAGGGCTCCCATCATGAGGAAAAAGGTTCATGTGGGAAAGAACCCCGAGGCCTGGAGCCTGGAGACTCAGATGTCCTTCTGCTGGGCCATGTGGGAGAGAGAGAAAGGGCATTTCCTGTTCCAGTGATTATTCCCCGGCCTAGGTGAGTAGAGTATTATCTCCATTTTGACAGAGAACTGAGGCATCTACAAGTATGTGTTACTCATTTACCATCAGGTAGAATTGACTACAACATGAAGTAATCAAATCTTACTGCTGCTGGTTGAGCAAATCCAGCTTTTGTTATGTCCATAAAGCTGGTGGAAGCCAGCATGTGTTTGTCTATAGGCAGAGTAATTCATATTTGACTGCGACATCTAGGTCCTCCCTCATGAGCAGATTGCTCTGAACTATGGTAAAACTGGAAGTAAAACTAAACTGTGAAGCAGGTGAAAGACTCGTTCCTTCCTGTGGTGTTGACTGTCGAATGTCCCCCACAGCCTCAAGTGTTTGTGATTAAGCCTCATACTTAATCTCCAGTTGGCTGGTGGTGCCTTTGGAAGGTGGAATCCGGCTGGAGGAGGATCAACACTGCGGGCAGACCTTGAGATTTACAAAGTCCAGCCCCTGACCCAGTGCTAGCTAGCTCCCTCTTGTTCCTTCCTCCTAGCTGCTATGACAGGGTGTGATGCCCCAGATGTCTGCTCTTCCATGCTCTCCCTGCCATGGTGAGGCTTCCCTTGAAACGCTAAGTCGGAATCAACAATTTCCTCCCATTACCTGCTTCTGGTCAGGTGCTTTGTCCCAGCAACAAGAATGAAATTGCCACCCTTCCTTTCCTCACTCTACTCCTAGGACCAGCTGGCACCATATTCTGAATTGAATGTTATTTTTATCTCAGAATAGAATCCTTAAAACTCAAAAAGGAACAATCCCATTTAACAATGGGCCAAAGTCCTGAACACCTCACCCAAAGACAAAATACGTCTGGAAAACAAGAATGTGAAAAGACGGTGGACATCTTGGACACCCAAGTACGGTGGACAGGTGCTGAAGTATTGCAAATGATGATGACAACGAGGTGCCCACTCAACACCGGGTAGAAGGGCCCAAGGCAAAACCCCAGCAAGGCCAATGTTATAGGCCATGATGTATGATGGGAATTCCTATTCGTTGCAGGTGAAAATGCCCCAAAGTGGGTTTATTAGTCAGCTGCTCATGGCTGGGACAAAATGCCTGACAAAAATCAGCTTAGAAGAGGAAGGGTTTATTTCAGCATAGTTCCAGGGTCCAGGCTTGGTGGCAGGAGCTTGAGGCAGCTGGTCACATTCACTCACAGTGAGGAAGCAGAGAATGATAAATGCTGCTGCTCAGCCTGTTCTCTCCCTTCTTATGGAGTCCAGGGCCCCAGCCTGTGGGATGGTGCCACCCAGTTAGGGTGGGTCTTGCCATCTCAGTTCATCGACTCTAGAAAACCTCTCATAGAAATTCTCAGAGATTTGTTTCCATGGTGATTCTAAATCGTGTCAAGTTGACAACTAAGATCAAACACCACAGTGAGTAAAGACACTCTGGAAGATAGTAGCGAGTCCCACTTACGCTTGCCATTGGCTCCAATATAATCACACTTCATGACATTTACCCAAAGGAAGTGGAAAGTTATCACCACACAAATGCCTTAATATGGCTGTTTAGGGAAGCTTGATTCCCAGCTGCCCAAACTCGGGCAACCAAGATGTCCTTCTGTAGGCAAAGGAATAAGCAAGCTGTGGGACATAAAGACAGTGAAGTATTACTGGGCACTAAAAGGGAATGGCTACCACGCCAAGGAAAGGCACAGAAGAAACTCGAATATATAACAAGTGAACAAAGCCATTCTGAAAAAAAAAAAGCTATACATTATGGTCCCAGTAAAAGGTGTAACTATGGAGACAAGAGAAAGATGAATTGTTGGGCTGGAGTGATGGCTCAGAGGTTAAGGTGCTTGCCTGAAAAGCCTGACCACCCAGGTGTGATTCCCCAGTACCCATGTAAAGCCAAATGCACAAAGTGGCACATGCGTCTGGAGTTCATTTGTAGTGGCTGGAGGCCCTGGTGCACCCATTCTCTCTCTCTTCTCTCTATCTCTCTCTGCTTGCAAATAAATAAAAATATTTAAAAAAGAAAGATGAATTGTTGCCAAAGTTCATGGAGGAAGGAGGGTTGATCAGGTAGAGCACAGAGAACTTTTAGGGGATTAAGACTTTTCTTTTTTAATGTGTATGTGTATGTACTTGTTCATGTGTGCATATGTGTGGGGCCAGAGGATGACCTCAGGTGATGTCCTCAGGTATATTTTCTACTTCTTTTTGAGACAAGGTCTGTCACTGGCCTGGAGCTCAATGATTAAGCTAGACTGGCTGGCCAGCAAGCTCCTGGGACCTGCCAGTCTCTGCCTCCCATGCACTGGGATTATAGGTATGTGCCACCACACCTGGCATTTATATGGGTACTGGGGATCAAACTCAGGTCCTCATGCTTGCAAGGCAAACTCCTAACTGACCAAGCTATCTCCCCAGCTCCTGAAAGTCCTTTGTGTGATGCTACAAGGGTGGACACATGTTGTTACATATAGTTGTCAAAGTCCATAAAAATGCACACAACAAGGAGCCTGAATGTGACTCTGGACACTGGGTGTCATGCTGGGGCAGTGCAGGTTCACAGATTATCATAAGTGTTTCACAGCGGCTGGGGGTGTCAGTAGTCTGTGAGGCTGTGCATGTGTGGGAACAGGGGCTGAATGGGAACGTTCTGTACTTTTGCTCAATTTTGCAGTGAACCTGCCCTAAAAAATAAAATTTATCACTTGAACTTAATTGAACATTTTTGGAGACAGGTTTTCATGTTTTCCAGGCTGGCCTCAAACTTGCTGTATAACCTAGGATAGCCTAGAACTTCTTTGTGTGTGTGTGTGTGTGTGTGTGTGTGTGTGTGTGTGTGTGTGGTGTGTACATGTTTGTGTGTATACAGGTGTCATAGTCAGCCACACACCACTGGGATGAATCTTCAAACCAGGCACAATTTGGGGGAGGAAAGTATTTATTGAAACTACAGATTGAGGGGAAGTTCCGTAACAGCGAAGGAGGCTGGCCTCTTTCACAGGTCTGAGCAGAGAGAAAAACCCATCACCTACACCATACACACTGGGAACAGGCAGAAGAGCCCAGGAGAAAATTTCTTCCCCTTTATATAGCCTTAGGGTGGGGGTCTTACAACCCTTCCCCAGACTTACTGGCTTCCTGAGTCTCTGGAATTTCCTTCCTTCACTGCCCATAAAGGAAGGGATGTTTACTTCTAGCTCTCCTGAGCTTCCTTATATCCTGTCCCCTACTGAGAGGCTGCCTTCCTGTAAGCATCCTCAGAGACCCACCCAAGATAATTAAGAAGATCAAGTTGACAACAAAACCTAACCATCACAACAGGTATGTCGGCACATATATGAGTATACATGCAGAGGCCAGGGATCAATGTCAGGTGTCAGGAGGCAAACAGGAGTATTGCTGTGAGTTTGAGGCCAGCCTGGGACTACAGAAGGAGTAGAATATTACAAGGTTTTGGATTTGTTTTGGGGTAGTCCAGTGAAGTAAGATGGTCACAGGTGCTGGTGAAAACACAGGGGCTAATTTATTAGATTGAATAGTTCCATAACAGAAAGTAAAAAGCAATTACCTGTCTCATATCTATCTCTGGGTTTCAACTTTTGCTCTGAAAGTGGATTTAATAAGTTTAATCAAAGCACTCGAGCTAAATAATGGATTAGTAAATTATTGCTGCAAGAGAGCATCTAAGTTTATGACACGAATCTTCAACGTCCTAATCCAAAGACACAAATAATGTGGAAATTTAATTTGTAATCCAAATCTGATTGGGGAAATTTTTGCCATCAGTTTGCTCTCCAATATACCCATGTATAACAATTAGTCCTCATCTATGAGTTTTGGGACACTTTTTATAATTATTCCCTTTTCTAGTAATGTTTCATAGTGTCACGATGCTGTGTCACATTGAAAATGAGTTCACTCACAGAAATTCCTAGATACCCATTGTTTGCTGGGAGCTGACAGGGCATAAGCAACCCATCCTGTTGAACAAGGGAACAAATAGGGCTTCCAAGAGGTTAATTGGATTTAGTTAATTAACTCCTTTATTTATCTATGTCTGCATCCAAACAGGTAGCGTGCATCAAATGTTGATTACATAGCTGACATAGTGCTGGGTTGAAAATGGTACAGAGATGATTACCTGACTTTGAGGGGCTCACACCAGGGTGTGGGGGTGTAGCCAGTTTACTGAAATGAAGAAATCTGAGTGATTGACAGCCTCGTGGAGAGAAGGAGTCTTTTGGTTGGCCATGCAAAGAAACAGAAGTTTATCACCTACTCAGTTAATGTCAGAATTGCAATGCAAGCCCTTAAAATTGCTGCAGGATTTTTCACGAAGCCTTCTGTGGTATTGCTGTGACGCTATTGCACAAATATGCTTTATTTGGGGATGAAGATCTGCAGCTGATGGGATGGACTAGTTGGGGTTGTTTGGTGTCCCTACTATGATTCAGCCCAGGGGCATCCATCCATCCATCCATCCATACCCAGCTTCCTGGACTCTGCTGGCCAGCCCCGTGACTGACGGCGTGCAGAGCTCACTCCTGTTTACCTGTTCACACAGCCATTACTCACCTCTTCCCACACATCCCCACATTGCACACAAAACCCTGGAGTGGCTTGCATTTTTTTTTCCAAAAGAACCTTCCCCCAAGCCTGTTCTAAAATGTCAAGTGTTTCAGCTTTGAGAAAAAAAAAAGCTGAAAAAACTGTGACTCATGACAGGGCAGACAAACAGATCTGAAGGTATGATGGTGAGTCACCCACCAGTGAGCTGTGCCTTCATGTCGCTGTGAGGACCAGCTGTTGAGGAAGCGTCATGAGACCAGCCAGTAAAATTCCACTACTCTCTGAGCCTACTGGGAGGGAATTCAAAAAGCTTGGGCTTTTTCCAGACCCAGTTTTCATGGAGGACTCTGAGCTGCCCTCAGTTATGTTGATCTATATGGGAAATTAGGAAACATGATTATTAATAATGAAAAAAATGATTATTTTTCCTTGTCCAATGCCATGTCAACTCAGCCCTGCCCACTTCTGCACACCAGTGAGGCTGCGGGATTGTCTTGAAGGATATAGGGTTGCTAAGCAACAGCGCTGGAAGCATCCATCAAGCCCAGCCAGAGCGTGGCCTGCGGAGCCTGCTAGCCAGCATCCCACCCCCAAGAATATCTTAATTTGAACCCTGGGAATAGGACCTGTGTCAGGTGATACTGTGTATAAAATGCCACTGTGCAATGCATGAGGTGCAAATATTATTTTTGGTTGTAAGACCATGTAAGAGCATGTGACGTAGTTGAAAATACAGATTTATTTGTGTGCATACCTCATATTAGCAGTGTAGCTGCGATTTAAAAGTGCATGTGTCAAATAGGACTTTCTAATATGCTCTTGTGTGTTCTACCTTTTAATCATTTTTTTCCTCCCTGCCCACACATCATATTTACGCCCTGTTCTGTGGCTCCTTCTCTCCTTCTTTGTGCTGTGGTCTCCTGGTGATGGTTATTGTTTGTGTACAGGGATGTGTGGACAAGAGGAAACCTATTTCTAGAGGTGACGAGGCCCTGCGGTTAACTGTTGGAGGCCACTGTTTACAAGGCCTTTCACTGTGGTAGTTTTGCTCTAGAAATGTCTGCTTTGGAGGTGGGTCTCCATCAGGGCACAGTCTGTCTGTGTCTTTTCCTTCTTGTCAACAGGCAGCAGGCCGAGCGAGCTGGGAGAGAGCCAGAGGCAGTGATGTGGCAGACAGGAAGGAATACCAGTTTTCCAGTTAGATAGACTAGACTCAAATCCTTCTTCCTCCCTCAACCCACCCTGGCATCTTGATGAGTTACTGTGTTCTTTTCCTGGGGAGACATGAACAAACTTCTATTCCACTGAGGTTCCCAAATGCAGCTTGATGAACCAGTGAGTTGCTTGGAGTTCCTTACAGGAACCTGGATGAGGGGTTACTTAAAGGAACCTCATCACTGAAAAGCCCACCCCAGCCTGAGTGACCAGTTGTGAAAGCTGCCTCCCTAAAGCATCCTGTCCATCTTGCAGGTAGTGCCTCTCCCACTAAACAATTGTTGGGGAGACAGGAAGAAGTATCAGTTTTAGAGTTAGGCAGGTTAGACTCAAATCCTTTTATAACTTTGAGCATTTCCTAAGCCTTTTAAATTTCATTAGCTTCCTTAGTCCTGTAAGTTTCCTTAGCATGAGTCTTAGGACTTCCTTTATTCTTCCAGTAGGGAATGTTTCACTTCAGAGGAAATAGCTACATAACATACTTTCTCCATTGCTGAAAGGAATGTTGTACTCATTCATTTTCTGATAGTTACTATAACAAAATACTTAGGGTTAGAAAATGTATAAAGAAAAAAAAAAGAAAATGTATAAAGAACAGAGGCTTGTTTAGCCCACAGTTCTGTAGGTGGTTTGAATGTAAAAATGTCCCCTATAGGCTCATGTGTTTGAATACTTAATCCCTCGATGATGGCACTGTTCTGGAAGGTTGTAGAACCTTTAGGAGGTAGAGCCTTGCTGGAGTGTCACTGGGAGTGGCCCTGAGGTCTCGCAGGTGGGTCTCACTTTCTCTCTTTCGCTCTCTACTTCCTTCCTGGTCATGTGACAATATGACTCCAGCTTCCTGCTCCTGCCACACTTTCCCTGCCGTGATGGACACTTCCTCTTGAAGCTGTAAGCCTGTGATGGTTAAGTTTTGTTGTCAACTTGACCTTTCAAGTAATCTTGGGTGGGTCTCTGAGGATGTTCACAGGAAGGCAGCCTTTCAGTAGGGGGTAGGAAGTAAAGAAGCTCAAAGAAGCTAGAAGTAAATATCCTTTCCTGTGTGGGCAGTGCAGGAAGGAAATTCCAGAGACTCAGGAAGCTGTTAAGTCTGGGATAGGGTTGCAAGACCCCACCCTAAGCCTATATAAAGGGGAAGAGATTCTCTCCTTGCCCTCCTGCCTGTTTGCTATGTGTATGGTATTGGTGATGGGTTTCTCTCTCTCTGCTCCGACCTGTGAAAGAGGGCCAGCCTCTTTCACTTTTATGGGACTTCCCCTTGATCTGTAGCTTGAATAAATCATTTCCTCCCATGAACTGTGCCTGGTTTGGAGATTCATCCCAGCGGCGTGTGACTGACTGTGACAAAGCCAGAACAAACCCTTTCCTTCCCGCAATTCCTCTGACTGGGAGTTTTGTTCTGGCAATGAGTAGATCACCGATGCAGTCAAGAAGCCCAAGAGCATGGCACACTGAGGGTTTTCCTGCTGCATCGTAACTTGACAGAGGGCATCACTTAGCAAGACAGAGAGACCATGGCAGAGAGAGCTCACTTTACCAATAAAGCCACTTCCATGCTGACTCGTTCATCTGTGAGTGAATGAACCCATTCACAGAGATGCAGATATCATGATCTTAACCTCTTAAAGGCTCCATGTTCAAACGGCACTAACATGTGCCTTTGGAAATTTCCTGCTCTGATTTGGTTTATAAATGTTGCCCAAAGGCTCATGTGTGGCAGTGGAACCTTTGGGAAGTGGGACCTGATGGAAGGAAGTTGGGATACTGGGGAGCAGCCCCTTACACTGCATATTGGTATTTGAATGTCTCTCTTTTCTTGGCTGCCACAAGGTGAGAATCTTTGCTGTACCATGTTCTCCCTGGCAGGAAATTTTGCCTCATCATAGGACCAAAGTGGCAGGACTAGGTGACCACGGGCTCTGACACCAAGAACCAAAATTAATCTTTCTTTCTTTTATGTCATTTGCTCCAAGTATTTTGCTGCCGAGAGGTAGACCTCTTGGTTCAATGTTCAAGACAAGATCTGGTCACATGTGCACAGTAGCAGATATTGAGAAGACAGTCTCACAGCGGTGTGGAGGATGGAGAGTGGGGAATGGTGTTTACTAAACAACAACTATGGACAACATGGTGTTTACTTGACCACAGATATTACAAGGATGGATTGTACCACAGCTGTGTCCCAGTAGAAAGGGTATTTAAGATGTCACCTGGGGCTGGGAGAGATGGCTCAGCGGTTAAGGTGCTTGCCTGCAAAACCTAAGGACCCTCTGGTTCAATTCCCTAGGACCCACATAAAGCCAGATGCACAAAGTGACATATGCATCTGGAGTTCATTTGCAGTGACTAGAGATCCTGGCACACCCATTCTCTCTCTCTTTATCTCTGTCTGCCTTTCTCTCTCTCTCTCACTTATCTCAATATGTATATATGATGTTACCTGATTTAGGAAGTCTAATTCCCCGACTTCTCCCCAGAGAGAAGCAGGCAGGCTCGCATGAATGGTCTAAGTCTACTGGGAGTGGAGTCTTGGTGACCGACTGGGTTCTAAGTACTTCTTCAGACTTGACAAGGCTGGTTGCCAGAACCTTGAGCTGACAAGAGGATTTCAGTGGTGAGAGATGTGCTCTGGGAGCCCAGGAGGTTGAAGCTGGACTCTGACATGTCTTCATAATTGATGTTCCCACTTCTCAGAGCTGTTAAGCAAGAGCAGCTTCCAAAGTCCAGCGGAGACAGGGCTGTCAAACAGGAAATGGATGGGATGCCTTTGCAGGTGACTTTCTTATTTTGGGTTTTAAACCACAGCCACTGGAGACATTGGTTGTTAGCAGAATGAGTACTGTTCTCTGAGAGGAGGCTTCCCTTTCAAGGAAACCTAGGTCTGGTGTTCCCAGTGAAGGAAGATGCAAAGTGGATAGCCCTTGTCTTAGACCACTTTCTGCAGCTATCACTGAATAACCAAGGCTGGGAAATTTATTTAAAAAAAAAGGAGGGGGGTGCAGAGAAGGCTAAGATGAGCTGGCTGTAACTGACAAGGGTCTCATGAAGCATGAAAACATGCCAGATGGCAGCACAGGGGAGTGTCACAAGGGTAATGAGCAGGTGCACGCGGAAAAGGGCTGACAGATTTGTAACAACCCAATCTTTCAAAAACCCTTTTTATCGACTAATTTCACAGGTGTACATCATCACGTCATCACAGGTGTGCATCATCACAGGTGCACTTTGATCATCACGCCCTCCTGTTACTCTTGGGCCCTCCTCTGCCTCTTCCCCTGAATCCCTTCTTTTCTTTTCAGCTAGTCTCTCTTCTAATATTTCCCCCACAAAACTGTCAGCATTTATTTGCTGGGGCTTAAGCGTCACTTATCTTAGTAGAAAGGGCAAAGAACTAGTCAGTTTAGAGTCCAAATCCTTTCCCTAAAATGGCTCTGTGAAGCCCCATGAGAGAATCATAGAGCTGCATGGATGGTCGGAGTTGAGCTTAAAATGGCTTTCCAAAAAAAAAAAAAAAAAAAAAAAAAAAAAAAAAAGAAAAGAAAAGAAATAAAGAAAAGAAAAAAATCAAGTGATTGGTAGCTGTCTCTCTCTGCTGAAAAAATGATTTAAAATGCCTAAGAAGTTTGAAATCGTTTTTTTATAAAGGAAATAGAAGATCTTGACCCAAAAGGCAGGGTGGAAGTGAGGGATGGTGCTGGGCAGGGTCTCTGCCCAGGTGGGCGGCTCCTGTGGTGGGCAGGGCCTGGCTCGAGCCCCGCCCACCTGAATAAACAAGAGCCTATAGTGACAGTGTCTCAGGCTGTACCTGGGCACAGGGAGTGGAAGGTGGAGCTTGTGGGTGTGGGCAGAGGGATTACCTGGAGTAGGGGCCATGGAGTCTTCGTGGGGCCTCTTAGTTGGCCTGGTTGGCCCGGGCAATGGGCTCACAGAAGGCTGCTGGGCCAGTGCCAGGGAGGGGACAGGTCTCTCTTTCAGCCTCTGGACGCAAGGTGAGGTGGTCGCATCACTGCCCTCAGGCTGGCTGCTTGTTTGGGATGTTTCCTTCTACCTGTCCTGCCCACTTGAGTGCCCGCTCTTCCGTGTCTCTGGCCATCTTCCACATCTCGGAGTCCACAGCCTCTCTGCTCACTGGCTGGCAAGCCGGTGCTCCCCCCTCTCTTTGAAAATAAAAAATTTTTAAAAAGGAATAGAATGTAATGTCTCCATTACAGTAACCAGAACAAAATACAAAACTAAAAGTGAGTTGGGTATAGTTTATGATAAGCACTGTTTTCATGTATGAGTGTAAAGCTCTTTATTGCTGTAGATACTGACTGAAAGAAACCTGAGGTACACTGGTTTCCAGGATTCTTTGTCTGGAATGACAAGCTCTGTGCTTCTCTTCACTGTAGCTCCAACCCATCACCTTTGAGAAGCCCTCAGGCATGTGCTCTTCCTTGCTGTGGTCTGGCACCCTCTCTGTTCTATTACTCCAGGGAGGCCATTTGACATTACCTGCAACTCAGCCTTGGGTCTGGTGAGGATCAAACATGACCTTCACTGTGGGGCAGTTTCATAAGCACTGTAAAGCAGTTCTAAAATCACGAAAGAAACCAACCTCTAGACTTCATTCTAGCCGTTCAAGAAAAGTATCTGCTTACTTCTATAACCCAGTTCCCATCTTGTGTTTGATCGAAGACACAGAACTTACAGACCCCAGGGTGCACTACAATGGGGTGGGCTGCCAGGCTGGCACTGAGGCAACCAAGGAGATAATTCTTGGGCAGTGCCTTCCTGCTCACTACTATAGCTGTATTAAGGGAAGGTCATTGCCTTGCTCAGCTAAAATGAGCTGGGGACATCCCTTCCTTCCCTCCCTCCCTCCTTCCTTCCTTCCCTCCCTCCCTCCCTCCCTCCCTCCCTTCCTTCCTTCCTTCCTTCCTTCCTTCCTTCCTTCCTTCCTTCCTTCCTCTTCTTCCTCCTCCTCCCTCCCTCTCTTCCTTTCTTCTCTTTGGTGTATATGTGTAGCATGTGTGTATATACATGCCACACAGGTGAGAAGGCTAAAGGAAGACATCAGGTGTTTTCTTCTATTTCTCTTCTGCCTTATTTCCTTGGCACAGGCTCTCTCACTGAGCCCGGAGTTTGCAGTGTTTTGGTTAGACTGGCTGACCAGTGAGCCCCAGTGATCTGTGCCAGTGTTTCTGTGTGGTTGCTAGAGGTTGACCTCGGGTCCTCATGGTTGTGAAGCACATTCGTCCCACCGGGCCACCCCTCCAGCTCTCATTCTTTTCTGTAACCATTCAGTGCATATACCAGTTATGCTCATTATCTGAAATCTCATTATTGGATTTAGTGAATTCTGAACCATTGTTGCCAAGGGAAATACTGGGCTAGGTTTCTGTGAGCTTCTGGTAGTAGCATTTTAATCAGATCATTGATAAAACTTTGTTTCCTGTGTTTGTGTTTAAAGAGATTTTATTTACTATGCACTATCCATTCATTAACATTGAAATCACAGCCAGTACCTCTTGCACACATGCCCAGTGATAACTTATCAGTCTAATGGGGGATTTCTTCCAAAGGCTAATCAGAGCCTTCCTGAGTGTAGAAGCTCAAGGCACTAGGTACCTCTTCAACACCAGGCTTGGTTCCATTTTTAATAATGAAACACTGGCAAAGAAGAAAAAGGTAGGCCTAGGGGTGTAGCTCACTGAATGCGGAGAACTGGGGTCAGTTCATAGTAACACACAGTGTGTTAATAATATGAGCTGAAATAAGAGTGTTTCCTTATCCAACCTCAGCTGGAAATATGCTCATAGGAAACTCAATTTGTTTTCCCTGTTCTGAGCATGCGCGTAGTAGTCACAGACACAAAGTGAAAGCACTGTGAATATTGATTTGAAGGTTCTTTTTATTTTTATTATGTGTGTATATATGTGCATGTATAAGAATGGTGTGTGTGCGTGTGCGTGCACACGTGTGAAGGTCAGTGGGCAATGTTGGGAGATGGTCCTCTCTTTCTACCTTGTTTGAGACAGGATCTGTCTTGCTGTTTACCTTTGAGAAGGCCAGACTAGCTGTTCTGCAAGCTTTGACATTCTTCTGCCTCCTACTTCCATAGGTTCATTGGCATTTCAGGCTCATGCACCATTTTGTGTCTGGCTTTATGTGGGTTCTGGGAATCTGAATTCCAGTAGCCAAGCTTGCAGAGCAAGTGCCTTTAACCACTGTGCAATCTCCCTGGCCTGATTTTGGGGGTTCTAAGTAAGCTAAGAAATTTACGCAAATTTGAATATGTGAAACCTGTGACTAGTCAGGATCACCTTTATAAGTGTCTGGTTGCTAAGTACTCAGGGAGCTACTCACAGGACAGTAAAGGTATCCTGCCCTTTGTCCTCAAAGAGCCCAGAGTCCAGGGCAGCAACAGAAAACTAGCCAACAACTTGTGTCGCAAAACAATACAACCACATTACAAATTGTGGCCAGTGCCTTGAGGGAAGTGGGGTTGTGATGAGAGTGGTAGGGAACAGTGGTTGGGAAAGACCTTCATGAAATCTAAGGGAGACCAGAGCTAGCTACAGTGAGAGGGTCCCAGGTGTGGGAACTGCACGTTCAGAAGTGCTGAGATGGACCACCTGGCAAGCTCATTATTCTCAGACTCCACTCGTTCTAGTTTGCCTGCTAGGGCTGGAGAGATGGATCAGTGGTTAAGATGCTTGCCTGCAAAGCTTAAGGACCTGGGTTCGATTCCCCAGTACCCACATAAAGTCAGATGCACAAGCCGGTCTGTGCATCTGGAGTTCATTTGCATTGGCTAGAGGCCATGGTGAGTCCACTTTCTCTCTCTGTCTCCTTCTTTCTATCTCTTTCTCTCTCAAATAAATAAATAAATAAATAAATAAATAAATAGATAATTAATAAATTAATTAAAAGGCCATGAGTCCCTGGGGTGGAGTTGTACCATCAAAACTCTAAAGATATCTCCTGTATGTGCCCCAAGTCTATGTACATATCTGGCCAGGCCCCAGGAACAAAACTGGCAAATAGTTCCATGTTTGGTATAGATTGTAGAAATCAGTGAAAAGCTAGGCAAATCCATTTGAGTAATACCTTTTCTAAGAAAGGAGAAAGTGAACATGGTTAATGACAGGATGACTTCTGTTAGAGAAAGAGGGCAAGTCAGACGGAAACACAAACGAAACAGCTGTGTAGTTCGCTTGACTGCCATTGCCTGGGGCCGGGCTGGGGATGAAATCAGAAGCTACTGTCTGCATCTTTTGTAATTTACCAGATGAAAACAGGGACCAGATTAACCTAGATATTTGTGATGACACACTTGAGAGGTGGAGCCTTGCTAGAGGAGGTGTTTCTGGGGGCAGACCTTGGGGTTGAGGAGTCTAGCCCTACTGTGTTTGATGTTCTCTCTCTGCTGTGGATGTGTGAGGAAGTGAGCCGGCTTCCTTTGCCATGAAACTTCCAAATGAATACTGTCCTCCTATGGTGCTTCTGGTCTGGTGTTTGTCCCAGCAAGGAGAAGGCAACTGCAACAATATTACACCCCTCTTAGTTATGTAGTAGGGATTGAACAGCTCAATTTACCAAATAGCACAGGTCTCGGTAGTGTTCTCTTATTTACTCTCCCCTTCTCATGTAGCTGGGTTGTGGGAGGCAAGGCAACAGCTACAGTGACATCTTACTGAACCCAACTACTTTCCACACTCAATATCCTGAAACTATCCACTGAAATCCCCACCCCTGACCAGAGGCAGGTTCTTTGAGGTCCAGCGTCATGTGTCATCTATTTTTACATCCCCAGTGTCAAACCCAAGTCCTGGGACCAAATCTGGGCCTGAGGAGATGGTTCCAGGTCTAGCCATCTCCTTTCAGTAATGGAAAGACAGCAAGGGACTAGGGGAAAGTCCCTCGTACCACCAGCTCTTTCAGGGCAAGATCAAGATGGTGTCCTCATCACTTCTGCTAATTTAGGTATACATATCACCACATCTACTGCAAAGGAGTCTGGGAAATGTAGTTCTCAACCAGAGAGATAGTCATGTGACTATGCTGTACATGTTCAGTAGATAATCTGAGTGTCTCAGATTTTGGATTTCTTCATATTTTGGGATACTAAAATGTTGGGAATTGGACTCAGGTCTTACTACAAAGTTAATGTATCTTTCATATAAAACTTATACACATAAAGGGGATTTCATACAATATTTTAAATAATTTTGTGTATGAAATAAAGCTATAAATTTGAAATTTTAAAAAATAATTTATTTGCAAGCAGAGATAGAAGAGAGACAGAGAGAATGGGCATTGCCAGGGCCTCCAGCCATTGCAAACGGACTCCAGATGAATGTGTCACTTTGTGCATCTACCTTTTATGTGGATCCTGGGGAATCAAACTTGGGTGGTTAGATTCTGAAGGCTAATACCTTAACCACCGAGCCACCTCTTCAGCCCCAAATTTGAATTTTTGAGGGCTTCTGATTAGGCATGCTCAACCTGCACTTCTGCAGGATAGGAAAAGAGAAATTGGGGATGAGTAGCTGCTTGCTGCAGCTGCTCAGGCCTCTTAGGAAAGGTAGGAGTGATGGTGACCTCCAAAAGGGGCCCATTGCCAAGTCCCCTCAGCAGCAAATTCATTGTCCAAAGCAAAATTCCCCATGAACCAGAAGGTAATTTAGGAAATGATTCAGGCTCCCTGGCTCACTCATACTCAGAGCATCCTGGAGAGAAAAGTAGCCGTACACCCATTTGGGGCTTGGGGTTTAGTGTGTAATAATGATAATGACTTTGGCAATGAAAGCTTCCTGAGGGTTAATGAATGACTGGCTTGGATTAATAGCCCACATCGCTGCTGAAGTCTATCAACTCTTTCCAGCTTCATGTTAATCTGCAGGAAGTTCTTTGTGCACCAGCTATTACGGTTTCCATCTCACAAAAGAAAAATGAATGGATGTTTCACTGGGACTTGGAAATTAAACAACCTTGATCACTATTGTGTGTGTGTGGCCATCATGCAATTATTATTATTATTATTATTTTCAGACACATTTCCTGCATTTTCTTTGCTTCTCTTTCTGACTCCAGCTTGTTGCGGTTGCAACAGCAACAGCAGCCGCAGTAGCTGCCCCCTAGATTAGCTTTAATCCCCCTGCCACTTAGAGTGCACTTTGCAGTGGTCCTCACCGCTCACTGTTTGTCTTCCCAGTTAGCCTGGGAGCTCCATGAACTCTGAGACAACCGGAAGACTCCCAACCCAGCAGAGCCCCTGTAGCTCTCACTCAGTAACTCTTGTTGGATTAACCTCAACAGAAGAGCCGCAGCATTTTAAATGGCCCATCATCAGCGCAGTGGGTTGTTAAAATTAAACCTGGGAATGTTGGCACTTAGCTGGATTTAAGGGAGCTCATGTTCTGCTCATCAATATTTGATCTGTTTTCCAAGAGAACAATTGGAAGCAGAGAGGGAGGCAAGGCTGTGGAAGGCTGTGGAAGGCTGAGGAGGTCATCGAATGTCGTCAAAGTGACTGAGCATAAACTTGGGATGTGCTTATACATGGTCACATTGTGGCTTGTGGAAACTCTGGCTCTTCCCTGGCTTTGGGAATATATATATACATATATATATATATATATGTATATGTAGATATAGATTTAGATAGATATATAGATAGATATTTGCCAGTGGGTATCATTCACAAAACCAGCACGTTTCCTTCAGCAAAGTCCCCATGCTCAGGCTGTCAGAATTATGGAGGGCTCCAGATTCTCTCTGTGGTGTTACGTAAGCCTCTGTAAGGAGTCACCCATCCTCTGCTTCAGTTCCACACAGATCTCTAAGTAGAGAGTCATATACTTCGGCCCTCACCCTGTCTCCTAATTAGAACAGCAGGTTGGGGACTCGGCTGAGGAAATTCTTGGTGACAATAGAGGTGCTGGTAAGTATCAAACCATGGGTGGAGATTGAGTTAGAGAAACAGGAAGCCTGAGCAGACCCAGGGAGGGAGGCTGGGTAGCAACAGGATTACGACTTAGAAAATGCTTGCTTCCTACTGTTGTTTTTACGAGAGCTGATAAGAGGATTTCAGAATTTTGGGAGAGAGCCTTGGGAAAGAATGAAGTAGTTTAATTGGTCAGAGAACTCAACAACCTATATTTCCCAGGGTTTGTTAGATGGGATATTCGTCTAAGATGTTAAGGATGCCAAAATAGAATAAAAGCTCTATAGCTAGCATTAAACTCTGATAGACTGTTATCCTCTGGCTAGGGATTGTTTGTATTTTTCTATTTCCAACCAAGGACATGAGGCATGTTGCGACCTGTCAGATAACGCTAAGCCATGGTGTGTGTGCGTTAACAGAAATGTGTTCATTAGGCTCAGGAGATGGCTCAGTAGTTATGCATTCAGGTATAAATGCATAGGTTATTAAAGCTAGGTGAGGTCAAACTTTCTTTTTGTAATATTTATTTATTTACTTGAGAGAGAGAGAAAGAGAGAGAGAAAGTATGAGCACTCCAGGGCTTATTATTGCTGCAAACAAATTCCAGATACATGTGCTACTTTGTGCATCTGGCTGTATGTGGGTACTGGGAAATTGAACCCTGGCCTATAGACTTTGCAACTTTAACCACTTTACCCATTTTAACCACTTTAACTTTAACCTTTAACCACTTTAACCACTGAGCCATCTCTGCAGCCTAAGATCAAACTTTTTATGTGAAAGAAAGCAGTGTACAGAGGAATTTTCATATATAAGAAGAAGGTTGATTGAGTAGGTCAACAAAGGATGGAATTTTTAAATATTGTATTTGTGTGTGCATATATGTGTGTATGTGTAAGACGTGGGATGTATGGTCATATGAGTACTATAGCACATGTATAGTGGTCTGAGGAGGGCCTTGGGGGATTTGTCTTTTCCTTCCACTGTATTTTTGAGATGGGATCTCTCTTGGCTTGTGGCTGTGTGTTCAGCAGTCTGTCTGTCTGGCCTGAAAGCTTCTGGATTCTCGTGGCTCCCCCATTCACGCTGTGTGTTGGGATTACAATACACTTGTGTCACTTTGAGTCTAGCTTTGGGTGGGCAGCCTTGCAAGCAAGCAGATTTAACCACTGAGTCTTCTCCTCAACCCCCAAAGGATGGAATTATAATAAATATCCTTTTTAGAAGATGATGAAAGAGACGAGACTATAGTTCTTTGCTACACCTGGATCAGGAATGTCACAAAAGCCCACATGTCCTCAGTGTGGTCCCATCATCTGCCAGCAATGCAAAGTTGATGACAACAGGAGCTAACTAACTATGGATAGAAACCTCCAAAACTATGGGCCAAATAAACCTCCTTTTAAAAAAAGATGATTATCCAAGGTACTTTGGTATAGTCACAGAAAGCTGACTGATGTCCTTTCATGGAGAGCTTTAAGACAATAAGAGACACTGACCAGGTATGGTGGCACATGCCGCTCATCTGAGCATGAAGGAGACTGAAGCAGGAGGTGTCAGTGTGAGGCCGGTTTGAACTACACAGCGAGACTCTATCTTTAAAAACAAAAAGAAAGAGAAGCTTCTCTAACAACTCCTTCATGACTCATCTGGTGGATCACATCGCTGGTGGCATCTGAGCCATGCCTAAACTCTCTGGGCTCAGATTGCTTGTAAATTAAATGTCTTCCAGTCTAGGGTTTGAGACAGAGCTAAAATAGAGAAAATTCAACATGTGCCAGGTGAAAAGGACCCCAAGAAAGGGCTATGACATTGACATGACCAGCACTGGTCAGTGATGGACTTGCTTTCTGTCACTCTCAGGAAATGCATCCAGTAATCCTGGCCTTCAGGACCTTGCTTATAACTTACTCTACACACACTCATTATTAATAGGATTCATAAGGGACATCGTTTCCTTTCAGACCTTTCTGTAAAGCCACTTTCGGGAGCGCATGGACAGAACATTTCATAGTACACCTTTTTTTTTCTGGCAAAATAAAGTTAGATTGCAGATAGAGAAGACAAATGCACAGCAGTTGAGCACGGCAACATGTTTTTAAAGGCCACACTATAACACCAGAAAATGACAACTGTTTTAGTTCCTTTCTGAATCCTTGCCTTTTCTGAATCCTTGGTCCTGCATAATTTATAAAGGAAAGAAGGAAACAATTTAAGGGAGGAAATTTTTTTTTGTGGCTCATGACTTCAGAGATTTCAGTCCATCATGGTGGGGTGGACAAAGCAAACGGGTGGACTGTATTGGGAGGCTGGGAAGGCTGTGTGAGGAAGACAGATCTTCACACCACGGCCAACCAGGATGCAGAGAACACCATTCGAAGCAGGGCAGGAAAACCTTTAAAGGTCAACCTCTGGTGACCTACTCCTACCAGTCAAGACTCACCTCCCAAAGGGACCACAGACTCCAAAATTGTACCACAAGCTGGGGACCAAGTATGCAAAGTGTGAGCCTGGGAGGAACAATCCAGACCCAAGCCACCCTGGAGCCCCTGCTCTCTGATTCTGCGAGAGTGTTTGCCCAGCAGTTGGCTTGGGTCAGGGGCCACTTCTCTCACTGCTTCTCCTCCCGTTCTAGGGAGGCATCACCTGGGCTGGACACCTGTTCCCTGGGTCATCTTCCAAATCTATCATCTCAGAAGGATCTCGTTGCTTTCCTTGTCTTATAGATGCTCAAACACCAGAAGATTCTCTGTTAACATGCTCTTCCACAGCGGGAGAGTGGGAGCCCAGTGGCTCGGCTGCCACCTCAAAGGTTTGGAGGGGAGAAGAGATAACCAAGAGGATCGAGAAACTTGTGAGGGAGACCACTGTTATTTCAGTAATATTAACCTGCCATGGATACAGACACATATCAATAATTCAAATCCTAGGAGGCCTACACCCTTCATGGTAAATAATGATGTGCTGATAGGTTGCAGATTTTTTTTGGGCATGTGTACGTGTGTGGTGTGCCCGTGTGGATGCACGTTTGTATATGCGTGGCTGTGTGCACGCATGTGCATGTACATATGTGTGGAGGCCAGAGGTTGACATCGTGTCTTACTCAATTGCTCTCCACCTGACTTTTTGAGACAGTCTTTTGCTTTTACAGTCCTACAGCTACCGATTCAGCGAGGCTAGCAAGCCAGCAAGCCCTAGAGATCTGCCTATCTCTGCCTCTCCAGCGCTGGAGTTACACATGTGCACTTCCATGCCTGGTATTTTACACGGACACTGGGGATCTGAACTCGGCTCCTCATGCTTACTTAGCAAGCACTTAATCCACCGAGCATCTCCTCAGCCCTCATTTGGAATTTCTTCTTTTTACTTATTCATATTTTAAAAATCTCAATATATATTCTTGCTCCTTGATCTCATCCACATATGAAATACCACCTATAATGTGCTAATAATTCCAATATTTATATACTAAGTCAAAACCCCTCTACTGAGTTCCATCTCTAACCTACACTACTGGTCATTCTCAAAAGTATTCTAAAACTTAAATCTTGACTCCACATGCTCCTTATTCTTGCTCTTTTTTTTTTAAAAAAAATGTGCTCTTTTCTCTCTCTTTTTTTTTCTAGAAAGGAAAGCTGAACGCGTCAATAACCCTTGGTCCTTTGTCCCAGGCCTCCATCCAATCCAAGCTGTGTCTTTCTCACACACATACCCATTCTGCACCTCGCCCTCAATCCACCTCATCCCCAGTTTACAGAATTTTCTCACTGTGTATCTTTCTTCATTGATTACTAGGGAGACGAGGTGATTATGAACCATGGTTAGATAAATAAACAGACCCTGATTGTTCTCACATGAAGGCACTAGGCAACGTCATGAAAGAATTAACATTGTTGTAAACCAACAGCAACAATCCTAATTGTTCTCTGGACTTTTCATTTGCAAATCTTGTTTGCTTTCCTGGATCTCCCTGGATATGAAATACTCTTTCTGGTCAGTGGTTCAGTTTCCACTGATCCTTGCTGACCCATTGGAGGTTTGTACAAAGCTTTTCAAAGTCCATTTCTCCTATGCCGTTGGAGCCCAAGCCCAGATGAGACACTCAGTCACTTCCCCAGATCTTCACTTCATTCATCCACACTCCTCCCACCTTCTACCTGGGCCATTCCTTTTCCTTTTTGATGAGGATCTTCTGGTGGAGAGTGTGCATGAGGCTTGGCGAGCCTTTTCTTGTTCTAAATGTCTGCATTTCACCTTCATTCTGGAAAGATATTTTTCATGGACAGATGGGATAGATTTTCTTTGGCAAACGTAGGATACCATTGCACAGTGGTTTCCACTGTGGCTTTAAGAAGTCAGTGGAGGGGTGGAGAGTGGCTAAGTTCAGTGGCTAAGGTGCTTGCCTGCAAAGCCTAATGACGCACATTCAATTCTAGAGTACCCACATAAGGCCAGATTCACAGTGACACATGAATTTGGACTTCGTTTGCAGTGGTTGGAGGCCCTGGTGCACCCATTCTCTCTCTCCCTCTTTGCAAATAAATAAATAAATGAAAATGTTTTTAAAATGAAGTCAGTGGAGGGCTAGATGATGGCTCAGTGGATAAAGCACTTGCCACACAACCCTGACCACCTGAGTTCGGATCCTCAAATCCTACTTAGAAGCTGGAAGCTCTGGTGGGCTTCTATAATCCCAGTGCACCTGCGGTGAGAAGAGAAACAGAGACAGGAGGATTTCCCAAAGGTCCATGGATGGAATAGTAAGTGACAAGTGTCCCTGCCTAAAATGAGCGGAAGGCGAGGACGGCTCAAAGCTGTCCTCTGACCTCAACCTGCATACGACGGCCCAAGTGTGCCCATTCTATTCTCTCTCCCAATTAAACAACAACAACAAAAAAGTCAGTGGGCTGTTCTTAGCTTCTTTGAAGGTAATCTCTCTTTTTCTCTCAGTTTAAAGATCTTCCTTCCTTCGTTCCATCGTTAGACATTGAAATTGTTCTCTATGCCTTTCGCTTTTCTTCCCATAACTTCAACTAAAGGTCCATTAACTCTACTCACTGTCTAGTCTATTACTTTTTTATCTGTCTTAATCTCTTTGTCTCCTCACACTGAACTCTTCAGTGTCTTCTGCTTTAATTTTGGCACATAGTTTTTCTCCTCAGCTGTGCTCAAAGTGTGATTAAAACCATCCATTTGGTCTTTAATTTTAGTTACTACATTTTTTCACATCCAGAAGATCTTATGAATTCTTTTTTTATATCAACTGTGTGACTTTTTATAGTTTCTAGTTCCTTGTTAAAATTTTTGAACTTGTTAAATGTTTCGTCTGTGCGCAGTGATTCAAGTTTCTGGAGTCTTTCATCTGCTGGTTCTCATTCATGGTACCATGATTCCTGGTACTACTGCTTGTTTCTGAATAGAGCCAACTCCAGTTATCACTCGGTATGCCCAGAGGGCACAACTTTTGGCATCACGAATGTAACCTGTCCACTACTATCCAGTGAATGGTCTTTCTTCTCCTGCCCTGGTGACCTTCTTCTTTCTGCAGAACTGTGTGAGATCGCTTAGTTTGACTTTTCCCGAAGACTGTTTTCTGCTGGTATTGCCTTGTTCTCAGATAACCAACATTACCCTTACTCCTGGTGTCCACACCATCATCAGAGGGCTGGTGAGTCCACATTCTTTGAGGTTCTCGGAAAACGGTGGCCACAGACTCATCTGTGCATCAGTGATAGATGGGGTGGGGTGGATGGTGACAGGGGTGATGAGTCACCACTCAATCCACAGATTTGTATATAGCTATATATTATTTTTCTACATATTTGAAAGAGAGAGTGAGAGAGAAAGAAAGAGGCAGATAGATAGACAGAGAATGGGTGTGCCAGGGCCTCTAGCCACTGCAAACAACCTCCAGACACATGTGCCACCTTGTACATCTTGCTTTATGTAGGTACTGGGGAATCAAACCCGAGTCCTTAGGGTTTATAGGCAAGCACCTTAACTGTTGAGCCATCTCTCAAGGCACCTCGGTGGCTCTGAGTCAGCAGAGGGGACTCTCTGGGCAGCTTCAGTCCCTGTGTCCTGACTGAAGACCCACTGTAAGCCTCCCTACAGCTGGAGTTTGTTTTATTTATTTATTTTTTAAAAGATTTATCTGCAAGTAGAGAGATACCTATCTGTCTATCTATCTATCTAGAGAGAAATGGGCACACCAGGGCCTCTAGCCACTGCAAACAAACTCCAGATGCACGTTCTGCTTTGTGCATTGGGCTTTATGTGGGCACTTGGGAATCAAACCCAAGTCGTTAGGCTTTGCAGGCAAGTTCCTGAACCGCTGAGCCATGTCTCTAGCTCTTCATTTCATTTTTGATAGGATGGCACTCCATGACTCTGTCACCCAAATGCCTGAGGGGTGACATTGTCTCGTGGAAAACACTGCAGCTCGTTGTGGTAACGATGTGACTAGGAATAATGCTGTTCTGGATTCAAACTTCTTTTTTCCCCCCAAGAATGAGTAAATTTCCTTTTGCTTGTGTATTCCAGCTCCTCCCCACTGTGGTTAGGTTTGACAAGACATGCTTCACCATGCTTTCATTCTCAGAGAACTGGTTTTCTACATAGTTACATCACAGCTGATAGAAGAATGAAAAAAATAATTAGTAGTATGAATTGAATTTTAAACCCTCAAAAACATTTTTTTTGCATATGTAAGTGTGTGAATGTATACATATGTGTGTGTGCATGTGTGTGAGTGCACATAGACGTGTATGTGCACGTTGTGTGTCTGCATGTGCAGGCCAGAGGTTAAAGTTCAGGTCTTACTCAATTTCTTTCCTCCTTATTCTTTGAGACAAGGTCTCTTGCTAAGCCTAGAGATCACTGATGGTTATGGATATGCAAATATACCTTTGAGGCATGAATGTAACTTGTCCTCCAAGGGTTGGATAATACTGGGATTTGGAAGCCTTGTTCCCAGTGTGGTGATGTGAAGAGGTGGATCTTTTAAGAGTGGGACCTACCCAGATGGCAGTTATTGCAGTGCTGGGAGGCACTACACAAGCTGCCAGGGGAAGCAGATAACGACAGCTGGAGTAAACAGACCACTGGCATGAAACACAGTCTGCGGCCATGAGTAGGCTGACCACACCTCCTACTGGAAGAGACCAGCAGACCAAGAAAGGAGCATGTGTGCAATGAGGAGCCTGGGCCTGGGGGAGACAATCAACAACTATTAAATTCGGACAAATATTCCACTCAGTGAGGTTCGGGAACCCTTGATTGGAACTGGGGATTCAGGGCGATATGCACTGGATCCCCTACTCTTGGGCTCCCAAGAAAAGATGCACTATGTGAGCAACTGATGGGGAAGCTACTAAAAATAGAATCTAGGTAATCCAGAATGGTGTATATTTGTTAACCTATACTGATCTCACTGTCCGATGGAGATTGTGTTTGTATTTTTCAGGATACAGCGAGAGAGCTGTGGCCCATATAACCCTACCAACTGACTGCAGGCAGAAAGCTGAGATCCTGGCAAGAGATGAGCCACCACAGTCATACCATGGAGGATCCATATGGAACCCTGCAGAGAATGACAGGATGAACAAGGGACCCACAGCCACAGGCATTCAATCAACACAGGATAAGCCAGTGAGATAGAAACCAACGAATCTCGACACAAAACCCCTAAGCTCACAACATTAAAGCAGCCTTAATACTCACTCACCCACCACGACTCAGGGAACTGAGCGGAAAAGGGGGCAGAAAGATTGTGAGAGCCATGGTGGGGGAGAATATCAGAGGCATGGCACCCCTCAGTAACAACACACTTGGGTCAGGAGAACCCGGCTGAATACTAGGCTATCCAGGGTCCCCTGCCACAAAGACTGATCCAGACGGCCCACGGAGGAGGATATCCAGCTGTCTGGGGATGGGGAGGGGGGGCAATGAGGAATTGGGGATAACAACTCATTGTTGGCCCACTAAACAATGTAACTCATTATGGACAATAAAAAAAAAAAGAGTGGGGCCGAGCAGGTTGTTAGATTATTGGAGTGGTGCTCAGCAGGGATTAATGTAGTTCTCCTGGGACCCTGCTTTTTCTCTGGCCTCCTGACTTGGTTGGTGATCTCTTCCTTTCTAGAATCATCTTTTCCCGCACTGTATTAACTTTGTAGGGCTGCTCTAACAAGTAACAGGTTGAATATCACTTACCCAAATTGTTTGAACTAGAAATGTTTCAGACTTTACTTTTGTTTTTCCAAGATTTTTGAATGCTTGCATAGACTTTACTGGTTGAGCACCCTTAATTGACTGTTTGCTAGAAAGAAAAATATAAGCCAGCAAACTATTATGCTGTCAGGTATAGGAAAGGCCATAAAGACAAATAAAGTGTGTGAGGTTAAACTTCTAGAAAGGAGTTAGGGAAGGTCTCCTCGAGTTAGAGGCATGTAGGAGAGGGAAGGTAAGTTATAAGAACTACTCTAGACTTTTAAAGTGTCACGCCAGCTCAAAATCAAAACAGCCACTATGGCTTTGCCTAGTCTGGATATTCCATAAAAGTGGGCTTGTGTAACGTGGCCTTTTTGTGTCTGGCTTTGTTCACTTGCAGCCAGGTTTTCAAGATGTCCTCATGTGAGTAGTATCTGTCAGTACTTCACCTCTTTTATGGTTGACTAATATTCCATTGTGTGGATATGTCATGATTTGTTTATGCATTTGTTAATGGATGTCCAGGTTGTCTACATGTTTTGGCAACCATGAATAGTGTTGGCTATGACTGCTGTTCTGTAAATGATTGTTTGAACACCTGCTTTGAATTCTTCTAGGTATGTACTCAGGGGTGAAACTGCTGGGCCATGTGGTACTTCTGTACTTGTGTTGCTGATGAATTACCAACAGCTTTCCACAAATGGCTGCATCCTCCCTCTAGTGAGTGATGGCTGAGGGTTCCAACTCCTGAACAATGTTTTAACTCTTGGCTCATTAAATACCATAACCGTCCTGTATTTGGACTAGGGGTTTGGGGCCTGATAGTTGTTTGCTCTCTGGCTTTCATGCTATGGTTAGAAATTCTGGAGTGGTCAGGAGGTCACCCATTCTGATCCCCCATGTGACTACTTTTGGTGGATCACTATGGACATTCATTGAGGCAGGTCTACCACAGCCACAGTGCAGTGAGGACACGACGTGCAACTGACCAGAAACCTTTTGGAAAGTCATGGAGACAGAGTTGGCTCTGTTCAGCATGAGGACATCATGTCCTGTGATTCCTATACTTGTTCTGAATCAAGCCCCTTTTCTTATCACCTCTTGTCCAGACTTGCTAGTTAAGGAGTTCCCTCTAGGGTGGTCTGTTTGCCCCCAGCTCACATCTTCCAGAAACTTCTTCCACTGCCATGGTCTGCCAATAGTTCTAGATTTTATCTTGTCTGATACATCTCTCTTACGCTTTCCTTTCTATCTCACACCTTTTATTCCCCTGCTGCATGTTGGACCGGCTCACACAGATCTTTGCTCTTTATAGAGCATCCTGTCATCTCTTAGGGGAAAAGAAAGACATCCCAGTTTATTCTCAGACACATGGCCATGAATTTATAGCAATTCGCACACACAACCCAAAATGATTCATTTATATGCAACTAACTTGAGTGAATTATCTAGATAAATATATCATTTAATCTCAGTATTCTAGAGTGAAGAGAAAAAGTCAGGTCCAGAATATGACCTTGGACCCTCACTCCCATTTGTTCTCCTCTTACTAAGGTAAGGACCCTAGTTAGTACAGCCCCACCTCAAGATCACTGTGGGGGTTACAACTGAGTCTATGCCCAGGAACCCTCTCTCTCATGGTTGTGTTTTTGCCCCTGAGGTAGAATGGAGAACTCCTGTTATTGGTTACTATAGTTTCTGAATGGCCACATGCACACTACCTTTTATGAAAGGATGTCCCTTGAAATATTCCATCTAGTCTGGAAGCATCTGTCCAGAACCACCTTAGGACATGGGCACTTGACTGAGGGAGAAATTGAGTCAGTCATGTCTGACAAGAATCTTCATCTCTGACTGGGGAATGCTGAGAAGGATGCCTACATGCATTCTCATGTTGGTTTTCAGTTTTTCACAAGCTATGTCAGGAAATGATGTTTTCAAAACCAACTGTCCCTGATCCACTGGTTCCAGGTCATTCCACGTAAGTCCCTGTTCGCTGAGGTAAGTCCCAAAATATGCAGACCCATGAGCAACTGGTGTGGCACATGAGGCTGCATAATTTTTGCAGGCCTTGCCTAGGTGTTCTGGTAAAGCTTGGTGTGTGTTTAGGAATCAGCTTCCAGGCCTGAGCTCCACCCCTTTCCCACCCAACTATGGGCTTAGAATTCTAAAGGTAACGGATACATTCCAGTGCACAGTTAGACTTCAAAAGAGGCTGACTTCCAAAGTTGGTGAGGCCTGGCCATTCTTTAGTGCTTTGTATTTGGAGACTATCTGGGAGCAGGAAGGGGCATAAATAGTAAGAGGGGATATAATCACCTATTTTTCACCTTTTTTCTTTTTGGTGATCTTGTCTTGCCAACCTTTTCTTTTTTCTTTTTCTTCAGCTTTAAAGATGTCTGTTCTTGCTGCACGGTCCAGAAGTGATCTTCTTAGGGGCTGGGGAGATGTTTCAGTGGTTAAAGGTGCTTGCTTGCAAAGCCTGCTGGCCCAGGTTTGATTCCCCAGGACCCACATAAAGCCAGATGCACAAAGTAGTGCATGAGTCTGGGGTTTGTTTGCAGCAGAACTGAACTTGCAATTCTCAAGGTTCCCTTTGGGCGTGGGGAGAAGAAAGGGAAGACAAAGAAGTAGAAAAGAATATTTCTTCTCTTCTGCCTTCTCCTTACTCTCTGCTCTAAACTGATAGCAAAGTAGATAACATGGGTTTGGGAGGAGATGATTTATATATTACTCAACTAAGAAGAGACACAAAGCTCATCTTTGGGATGATTGAGCTAAGCATCATTCATAAGGGATCATTACCAGCTCTGTCCCAAGTCCTTTTGCCCAAGTTTAAATTTAAAGTAGAGCTATTGATTATAACTTCTTTCCATAGGTTTTTTTTTTTTTTGGAAGCAGGGTCTCACTGTAGCCCAGGCTGGCCTTGAATTCAGGGCAATCCTCCTACCACAGACTCCTCAGTTCTAGGATCAGAGGTTTGTGCCACTATGCCCAGTTCCTTTCTATTTTTAAATTTTAATTTATTTTTATCTTCTTATTTCTTGCTTTGAAGCGTTCCACCGGCCAGCATCCGCTGACTAGCTGTGGGGCAGCCCTGCCGCGTGAGGTTCGCTTGGTTGTCCAGCTGCCATTGGCTTCTGGGGTCCGCCGCTCTTTCTGTTTGCCAGGCACCATTCTGTTCTGCTCTGCAGTTGTTGTGGCTTGCGCTTGCATACCTGGGCAGGGAGGGAGCAGGTGACCTCTGGATGGCTGTGAGCTGGTGGGCCTGAGTACCCATCGGAGTGTTGCGGAGAACCCCGCTTGTGGGTGGCTCTCTGTGTTACAGCTCTGGGAGTATGGCAAAGGATACTCCCCAGATTGCGCAGCCCTCCATGTTAGTGTTCAGCTCATTTCTCCGGAGAGTGATGGGCAAAGTTACCCGGGTGAGTGTCGTGGAAAGCTCTCTCATTTATTGTATCAATACAGTTGGTTATATAGAGAAAAAAGGAGAGGCAGAGGCAGAAACGGGCAGAGGGGATTGGTAGTGGTCAGCAACCTGCAAATGACTGCTTTGCATAAATTGAGTGGCGGGAAGTACGTGATTCTGGACTCGAGTTCGGTGGTGGCAGATTATGGAGAAACCATCACCCTTTGTCAGTCCTGCTGGGGTGAGAACGCAGGGTTCATTGTGGCCTGCTTAGGGAGCTGGGAGTTTTAGGATTACGGGTAGAGGTGGCGAAGTGCCTGCCTGATCTACCGGGGGTTTCAGCCTGTCTCAACTTCCCTAAACCCTATGTCCTCCATGTCCCTTTAGCAGTATCCCACACTTATTGACAACCTCTATACATATATACAATGTACCCAGATCATAATCCATTCCCTCCACCCTTCTTTTCCTCCTTCCCTATTCTATCCTCCACTGAACCCCTTCTTTCCAACTAGCCCCTTTTCTATTCTGATGTCATCACCCCCCATATTGTGCAGGTCTTGTGTAGGTAGCATCAACCCCTGTGAGGTCATAAATGTAACAGTAACTTTGTATCTGAAAGAACAGCATTCCAAAGCATTTCTCCATTCCTTTGGTTCTTACCTACTTTCTGCCACTTCTTCTGCAATGTCTCTGAGCCTTGGAGGGTGTGTGACAGAGATGTTTCTGATAGATCGCTAAACACTCCACTGTCACTTCTCAGCACTTTGATGAGTTTTGAGTCTCCTCAGTAGTCACTGCCATTTGAAAAGAGAAGCTTTTGTAACCAAAAGTGACAGTGGCATTAATATGTGGGCACAAACATAAGTATTTAGAGGGCAATTTGGTGGGTGTAATATATCCATTTAGCCACACAAAAGTAGTAGCTTCCCCCTACCCCAGGGCTTATGATCTCCCCAGTTGTAGGTTTTTGACTAGATTTTGAGTACCAGGCATGAATTCCCTTCCATGAAGTGGATCTCAAATCCAATCAGAGAGCAGTTGGTTTTCCCCATAATAGACATGCCACTATTGCACCAGTTGGCACATTTTGCCTGGTTAGCTTGTTAAGATTGTTGATGACTTTTTCCCTCATTGAGCTACACAGAGTTAGTTAACAGGGAGGAGGTTTCTAGCTCAGCTCCAGCTTGATTTCTCAGTGTCTTTCAGGCTAAGCAGGTGGTGCCTTAGGCAATAGTCTTACCATCTTGTTCTAAGGGCAGCCAAGAGCCTTGGCAATAGTGTGTATTGTTTCGGGAGCACAAGGGGCCTCCCTGATCAACTCACCAGGAGTTATCCCACTCCTGGAACTGAAATTTTCCTGTAATAATCTATGGCTTCTGCAGCATTATCCACCTCCACAGGGGCACTTATGTCCAAACTCTCCCTCTACACACACACACACACACACACACACACACACACACACGTTTTCATTAGTAAAGAAATGTTTCTATATTTTTCATAATATCTTTAATTTTGACTAACCCCTGTCCCTTCTATTCCCTCCCCTGACCCCATTTAGACCTTTCCAGCCCCAGTGTTCTACCTCCTACTTACATGTCTACTATACCCTCCCTTTAAGCCTTCCCATCTCCTACTTTTTCTACTTAAACATAGGCAAACACCTCAGGAGGCAGGCTGACAGTGTTCCTGCAATCTGGTATCCATGGACCTTGGGATGATCTTGGGTAGAGTGGTCCAGATCTCAGTGGGTTTGAAGGCACAGGACAACCAGTCAGGCAGCTTGGAGGAAATCACCGGTTAATTTTCTGAGCCTCACCATTCCAGGAGTCTGACTGGATTTTGAAGCAGCATGTGGCCAGAAGCCTAGTCCCAGACTGCAGGTCCAGCAGTGGCTGACCCAGGCTGGGCACCCTGTGCCTCCTATATCTACCAATTCAAGTTTTCAAATATATGTGAGCCTTGTGATGAATAAAGAAGCAATTTAAATGAGGTTTAAGTATATCCTCATTTAACATATGCTAACATATAACCTAGAATTAAAGATAATGGGAAAATGAAATGATTTAACGTTGTTACACATGAGTTGTATCTCTCCCAAACTCATATTGAAGCACTAACTCCTAGCGCCTCAGAATATGCCTATCTTTGGAGGGCTTGTGAAGAGGTGACTGAGTTAAAAATGGGTTTGTTTAGGTGGTCCCTAATCCAATTCATTTGGTGTCCTTAGAAAGGGAATTGAGACACATGGACACTAGGGATGTGCTCACAGAAGGACACTTTGAGAAGGTATCTGACTGCACATCAAGGAGAGAGGCCAACCCAGCCTCTTCTTTGATCTTGGACTTCCGGCCTCTGTTACTGAGGGAATAAACTTCTGTTGTCTACGTCACCCAGGGTGTGGCATTTTATTATGGCAGTCTAAACTGACGGGTACAGTCAGTGAAACAGGTGTCTTACTTTAAAGATTTGCTAACACTGGTCCATGGCCAACTCTTATTTACCCTCAGAGGCCCAATATACTTGGTCACTGATACTCTTGGTACCAAGATACTTGTCCTTGGTTGGTTTCTCTCTCAGGTGTTTTTTTTTTCCCAACGTTTTTATTGGCTTAAAATTATATATATTAACACAACAATATGCTCAGTATCATAGGTTATTAGCTAAGGTAATTGAAACCAGGATGACATTCCCTTTTCTGCATTAGTTATTCTTCTTCCCCAATGACTCTTACATTCTTTCCATCCCTCTCTCAGGTATTTTTGTAAGGACCATGACTAGTTATGACCAATCTGCCCTGGACACAGGCCCTGCCCCTCAGTGTGGGTACTACTGCTCTGCCACTGGAAGGATGTTTTGTGGACACTGATTCTCACCACCAGCAGGTCCTGAGTTAGAATCCAGAATGGCAATCTGATTGTCTGGCCCTGGGTCTGGGGCTTGAATCTTAGTAACATGAGAGACTGAAAACTACAGAGTCCGTGCGATCAGCTTCTGTGAGACTCTACTGTGACACCCATAAAACTATCTGTGAGATGGAGGAGACTCCAAGTGTAGAAAAGGTGTACAGGAGTGAGGGACATCCAAAATAATTACAAATGCCCTCTGCTGGGAGGGGGGTGTGGGGCTGGAAATGCCTTAGATGAGCAGAGCATTTGAGAGTATGATCATACAATGAGTTTGGGTCAGAGCAATCTTGCTCAGCAGTTTTCAATGACAATACATAACTTGTCTGAGTCTCAGTTTGCTCACCTGTCATATGGGATGCTAAGGCCTATCTCAAAAGATAGGAGCCATAATAATAATAATAATAATAATAATAATAATAATAATAATAATAACAGCAATGCCCTTATTATAAACCATTACTAGAACTATTATCATAGCCATATGAACTGATGCCTCAGTCATGGACTCCCTAGCTACAAAATATGGCCAAACTGACCTTATAATATTTTTTTTCTAGAACAGATGGTCAAATCAGCTTTTGATACCCATGTTGTGATAGAATCCTCAAAATGCAGGTGCTTTAAAGACGATTAACCTAAACTCCAAGCATAAGCGTTTTATTGCTGTCTAATCCACCAGTGTGATGTCCTTCTAACATTTTTTTCAATATCAAAGTCATGTCTTGTTGGGTGCACACAAAATCCTTCATAGCTCTAAGCTTCAGAAACATACATAGAGAAAGAAATTAAAGTCAACCAATCGTGATCCCCACTGGAATTTGAAGAAGATTGAGAGTGGGGTGAGAGAGTCAGGGGTTGTGGAGCTGCTGATTTTATCAGCAAGCAGTGTGGTGTGTTTCCTGGGGCTTACTGGTGTGGAGTGGTTATTGGTGGGAGACCCCGAGTGTGGGCAACATGACCCCATCAGATGCATACCCGAGTGACTCTTCCAGCAGTGTCCTCTGACCGCAACATTTCCACTTCTTTGATAGAGACGTACTGGTGTTCGTAGTGACCCTGGGTCATTAAGCTCAAGACACCGCCCAAGAGAGAGTGGATGCCATTCAGTAGACTTGACTGTGAAGCAGGTTGATTGTGTTCTAATGCCTGGAAACTTAGAGATGGATGAATGATGTAATCAGCAATTCTCTCTCAAACACAATGTGTAACGGAGTGGAATGTCCTGTTCTGCCTACATGAACAGCTATTTGATGCTGATTGCTAAACAGGCCCATAAAGTTGGCCAGTACAGTCCATGATTCTTTTTACTGGCTGTTCTTTCTTTTCTTTCTTCCTTTCTTTTGTTTCTTCACATCTTCTCTCTCTTTCTTTGTTTTCTTCCTTCTTTTCTTCCTTCTGTTCCTACATCCCTCCTTCTCCTCTTCTCCATTTCTGTCCTTCTGAATCTCACTATATGTAGGATAAAAATAAACACATGCAAGTGGTGTGATGGCTCACACCTTTAATCCCAGCACTCGGGAGGCAGAGGTAGGAGGTGAGTTTGAGGCCAGCCTGAGACTTCATAATGAATTCCAGGTCAGCCTGGGCTAGAGAAAGATCCTACCTTGAAACTCACCCCCCCCATAATAACTTCATGGCCAATTTTTAGATTATATCACATTGAATAGCAATTACCTAATCTCCAAACCAGTAGTATATTTGTAGAAAAACTTGTGATAGAGACAGGACAGTGTGATAAATAGAGATACACAGAAGAATAGTTTTCCTCTGGCTCCTGTCTGGGTCTTATATCTTCCCTAATCCCATGGATCACCAGATCATATCTGCTTTCGGGTAAGAAGGTCCTGAAATTACTGACTTTCCAAGGAATGAACTTGTATGACCTCTTATCTTTTTGGACCATGTTTGAATTGGTGACTGTGATGGTTTGATCCAGTCCGTCACGAACAAATGTGTTCTGAATGCTCAATCCCTAGCTGATGGCAGTTTGGGTATTAGAACCTTGTTGGAGCTGTGTTATTTGGGGCAGGCTTATGGGGATTATAGCCAGTTTCCCCTTGCCAGTGTTTGGCACACCTTCCTGCCACTGTTTGCAGTGCTGTGGTGGAGGTGATGTCCACCCTCTGCTCATGCCATCATTTTCTCTGCCATCATGGAGCTTCCCCTTGAGTCTGTAAGCCAAAATAAACCCATTCCTCCACAAGCAGCTTTGGTTGGGTTCTTTGTCGCAGCAACGAGAAAGTTGACTACAACAGTGACATTATCAGGACATGGAGACAAGAAGAGGGGAGTTGGTGGGTCCAGTCCTCAGGGAATGGAAAAGAGGAGGAGGAGTGTTAGATTTGGAGGATTCATTCATACGATCAATGGATGCCTATTGTGCATCTACAGTGTGCCAGGTATGGTTCTAGGCGGCAGGACAGGAAACAGACTAGACACAAGCCTTACCCTCGTGGTACTCATGCCAAATGTGTGGTTTTGAGATTATTCTAAGCCAAAGAGAATGAAAGCGAGGAGAGGTGGAAAGGTTGCAGCCAGTGAAGATTGTGTAGCAAATGGCTCCTTTTATAAAACCATTCAGTTCCTCAGCATCTGTCGGCCACTTACCATGGGCTATTTTGTGTGAGGCAAGGTTTCTCGTTTTTCATCACTGTTGGTCAGGCCAGCCTGTGAGCTTTGGGGGGATTTTCCTGCCTCCACCTCCCTTCTTGCTATAGGAGCACTGGAGCACTACACTGTCCAGCTTTATGAGAGTTCTGGGGACCTAAACTCAGGTACTTATGCTTACATGCAAGTGCTTTATCCACTGAGCCATCATCCCAGCCTGAAACTGTGTTTTAATTTAATGTGAGATGTGGTCAGGCTCAGAGTGGAAATGATATTTGAGTTTGATGACTTCTGTGTGCTGCTTAGAATGCTGCCCTCCCGCAAGCAAGCCGTCAGCAGACCATCAAGGTTTTCTCTGGACTGGACCACAATGTGTTAGGTTTTAGAAGGTGTAGGCTAGAGTCTTCTGGTCTCAAAATATATTGAGTTTGAGTTTGGAGTCCATACTTCACTCATTTTCTTTATGGAAGCTAGCAATGAGAAAGCATTTCTCTGCACATCATTCTGGTTGGCAGTAAGAGGAAGGGGAAACAGAAAGATTTTGAAATATACCTGTAATGCTTCTTCTTTTTGAATTTTCTCTTCCATCATTCTCTTCTCCAGACTGAAAACCTGGACCCCATGTTCAGTTGGGCTGAGGAAGGAGCAGGGAGAGGGGGGCCAGAACAAAAGGTCACATTCTTAGATATGTCTTAGTATATTTTCATGGGTTTTAATTTTATTGGTGAATTCAGAGCTCCAAAAATACCTCTTGGACCTGGCCTCACAGCCCTCATCTTGTAATTGGCAGACATCAGAATCCCTTAGAGAAAAGGTTGAGAAGTGCATGTCCTAGCCCCTCCCAGCCCCGTCCTGGAATTCTGTTTACTGAGATGTGGGGTGAAAAATGCATTTTCTGGAGTTCAGCAAGTGGCCTGGTGCTTTTCTCAGGTTGAGATACTTACTTGAGTTCTCTTGTGTTTGCGTGGTGGGTTTGCTTTATTTGTAAATATCCTTGCTCTGGGCTTTGTGTGGTTGTGGGGAGCTTCTTGGACTATGCTGTTTTTCCAGACATGAGGCAGGAGTGGTGCACTTGTCTAGTGTGGGAAGTGTTCAGGAGAGGGCTTGGAAGAATGCTCTGGAAGGCATTTGAAATATGGAAGCAGCCGGGCGTGGTGGCGCACGCCTTTAATCCTAGCAGAGGTAGGAGGATTGCTGTGAGTTCAAGGCCACCCTGAGACTACATAGTGAATTCCAGGTCAGCCTGGACTAGAGCAAGACCCTACCTCAAAAAAACAAAAACAACAAAAAATTTATTAAGCCGAGCGTGGTGGCGTACACCTTTAATCCCAGCACTCAGGAGGCAGAGGTAGGAGGATCTCCATGAGTTCAAGGCCACCTGAGACTAGAGTGAATTCCAGGTCAGCCTGGGCTAGAGTGAGACCCTACCTCTAAAAAACAAAAAAACAAACAAACAAACAAAAAAAGAAATATGGAAGCATGGGCAGAGGGGACAAGGTAAAGAAGATCTAGGTGGTAGAAGAAACTTCCAGAAGACAGAAGGCAGGACCCAAAGACATCCTTGGTAGAATCTTTGCTGAGCAGTCCTTGGACCACAGAATACACTTATCTCCAGCCTCACCCCTTCCTTGTGGTGGGTGGGGCATGCCAGCCTGCTGAGGAAATACTTGGAAGGGAACCATCGCCCAGCCATCAACTCTGGTACTTTTCCACTCCATAGGTTGGTCTATGCTTCTGGGCTCCTGACACTCCCGTGATGGTTCCTGCTTCTCTGCAGGAACCTTGAAGCATCGGCTGTATCCTGTGCAGTGGCACTCTGACTCTATAGAGGTTGCCACAGAATGTCTTTCTTTCTAAGTCATTCATTCTCCATCTTCTCTTCTGCTATGTGTCATCCCTGCCCATCTCCAGTGATTTGTGATGAGGCCCAGGCCTGCACCTGAAGCCCTTTTCCTGTCTCTTTCAGAAGCTAATTATTTTTATGATGTAGCTTTTCTGCCTCTTAAAATGCAAGGCAAATTCCTATGGAGATCAAGAATCTGGACTCCATGGGCCTAAAGAGAGGCTAAACTGAGTATAATCTGGCCAAATTAAGAATGTTTGTCCCATTTAACCTATTTCACTCTCCCTTGGAAAATGTATTTTTTCAGAAGGCAGTGAGAACCATGGACAACTCAATTTTACCACAAAAAGACCTGAAATGACAGCTGACTCCCAGGCAGGAGCTGAACTACCCCCATCACACCATCTAGGGCCCAGGTGAAATCACAGAGGAAGTGGTGAGATGAGCAAGAGTGCTGCTTCCACAGCGAGCCTGACAACCTACACCAGGATGATGGAGACAGACTCCAAAGATACTCAAAATAGTCCAAAGTAGAAACCAGAGACTTTTAAGTCCTCAACACTAAAACAGACTCAAAACTCACCCACCCTGGCTCAGGGAACTTTGCGGAAGAGGGAAAGTGGAAAGATTGTAAGAGCCACGGTGGGGGAATATCCAGAGGCATTAATGCCCCCACCCAAAAAAAAAAAAACCAAAAAACAAAACTGTCTGCTGCTGGCACAACTCATAGCCCTCCATCCCATGGAGCATTCTGGCAATCCCAAAGGAGAGGGTCCTCAGTGGAATAGAGGAAGGGAGGAGGGAAAAGGGGGTACCGACAGAAGACTTATATATACAGAGTTTCTACTTATTAATAAAAACTATATTAATTTTAAAAAGATTACATGTCAACCACAAAACAATAACACATCTATTTCAATGAAATGTTCAATCCTCAGTACAGTTTATATAAAGAGTCTTCAAAAAGGCATATGGTTTTGGGGCAAGCCCACCTCCCCATAGGTAACAGCTGCTCCCCAGGCCGGTTCCAGTAGAGCATGTGTTTCCTCTGTCTGTTTTTTTCTTTATTTCTCTGGCCTTTCCTCCCCTAGGGGCACTGGGATGGGCAGGACTTCCTCCTGTCAGGGGCTTCCTGTCTGATGAGCCTCCCAGAACTGACTGGTAGGAGACTCTGATGGAGTTCAGGTGTCTTTTCAGTCAGTATCTCTCCCAGCATCTTTAAGGCTTTGCTGATGGACAAAGATGGTTTCTCATCCTGCATTCTTGTCCCACTCTCCTCTTTCTGGAACCTGTCTGGCAATTGCCACCTCCTCTGTGCAGAGGCCCCGAGGTGAGCAAAGCTAAAGGGGACTCATCCCATTTCAAGAAGATATTTAAAAGAGGTGAAGCTTTCTTTTTCTTTCATGAAAAAAAAAAAATCTCTCAATAAGTCCACCATAGAACCTTAGTGCTAAGGATCCAGGCTCCTACTTTATTGCTTTGTGATGGAGCTCTTTCCTTCCATGACCCAAGACAGCACACGATCACTTCTTTCTTGAGAAAGAGAGAGAGAGAGAGAGAGAGAGAGAGAGAGAGAGAGAGAGAGAGAGAGAGAGAGAGAGAGAGAGACGAGAGACCAGGGTTATAATCACCCATTTTGTGCTTGTGGCCCATGTGGGCACTGGGGAAGTGAACCCAGGCTGGCAGGTTTCACAAGCAAGTGCCTTTAAATGCTGCGCCACCTCTGCAGTCCCAGTGCAACCATTTCTTGATCCATAGGATGCCTTTTAAGGGCACATTCATAATGTGCATACATCATTGTCACTCCCATTCCATTGGCTAGCTCTTGTTCAGATGACCACGCCTAGAGACAAGTGATGCTGGGAAATGTAGTTTTCACCTGTGGATGTACAAGAAGGAATGCAATTGAAACTTTTAGAAACTATTAGAAGAACTGAAAAGAAAAAACTTCACCCATGTGTGAGTAAACTGCCTACCCTGTGGTGGATGCAAACTCGGGGTGCAGTCATAGGTAAAGCTTATATTTGTGCACCCTTCTGTCTGACCCATCAAAGATTAAGTCATATCAGCTTGTCAATTTCCCATGTATTTTTTTAAATCAACTTTTGTTTGATATATTTTGAGGCTCATTCATGGCATTCATTTTTATAATCATCATGTCATGGAGAAGAAGCCCATTCATCTGTATTGAGGGAACCTCTGTGGCACTCATGTTTTTCTCTCTTAAAGTATATCTTAATGTAATATTGCAATATGCCTGCTATCTTTTTTATTCTTTCACTTTCAACATTTTCATAACTTCCATGTATGCTTTGTAAATAGTATGTAGTAGATTTTGAGCTTTTAAAGCTAATCATACAATTTCTGCCTTTTAGCTGGCAAATATAGACCATTTATATTTATTTGATTTTTAAACATATTTAAATTTATTTCTACCTTTGAAATTTTAATTTAAATGAGAACTTTTTTCATTTAATTTAGAAACTTTCACATCTGTTTTTCAGCAAAATCGTGATAGTATGCTTCCATATGCATTGAATACAGCCCACTTCCCATGTTAATATCCATCAAAAATTCCAAAATATGTGAGCCCCATTATTTCAGGCATTTCTTGCAGCTTCTTCTGGATTTATTTTTATCATTTGAATATCGCTTGTTCAAAGAGCATTTTCAAATGGGTCTATCATGGCAGACTTCCTCAAGCCTGTATGCCTGAGTTTATTTTTATTACTCTCACACTGGAGTGACTATGATGCCAGAAATGGAACTCTGGTTCCAAAGAACTTCCTTTAGAGCTTTAAAACCATGTCCCCAAACAAGCATACAGAGAGATTGCAACCTCCACCACTACCTACCTACCTACCTACACACACACACACACACACACACACACACACACACACACACACACACTTTACTTTCAGTGTTGTATTAAAAAGCAAGAGCCCCATTTGATTTCTTTTCCTTTGCAGGTAATATATTCTTCCTGAGAATTTTCAAAAATTTCTCCTTGAGTTTGGTATTTCTTTAAAAAAAATTTTTTTTGAGGTAGGGTCTCGCTCTAGCCCAGGCTGACATAGAATTCACTATGTAGTCTCAGGGTGGCCTTGAACTCATGATGATCCTTCTACCTCTGCCTCTCAAGTGCTGGGATTAAAGGCGTGGGCCACCACACTGGCCAACTCCTGTATCTGGATGCTCATACTTCTACTCTCCAAATCTGTTAACTTTTCTTTTGCTTAATTTATAATTGTAATCTTTCCCTGCTTTCTTTCTGGAGAGTATTCAACTTGATTTTTCATTGCTCCATACTTTAGCTCTATATATTTAACCACAATGCCTATTTATTGTGCTTTTTATTTCCATTATGCAATCCCACACGTTGCATTTTCTTTTATTTTTTTCCTATATCGTTCAAACAAACAATGAGAGAAAACAGGGTGCTTTCCTTTACTATCACCTGGCAGAAACTCGGAGGCCAGACCTTCCCCTTCAGATGGGGTAGTGGTGTGTGTTGGGGGGGAGTGACGTGAAGAACCCTGGGACTGGTCAGGACACTCAGAAACTTCTCAGTCTTCTCTGGGGTCCTGCAACGTGTCACTAGGATGCAGTCCTGATCTTACTGGGGCCCTATTTCACCAGTAGCAGTCTGTGGTGTTCCACAGTGTTCCAGAGTGAAAGGAACAATGTTGCTTGTCCCAAGGTGATGGTGGTGCAGAAGAGAAGAACTCGATGCCTTTTCTACTCTTCCTCCTAGAGGGGCACCACCTGCCCATACCCACGGCCGTGGCCCTCCCCATGACTGCATCACCCCACCCCCACTACCATGCACACACCGCACATGGTCTTCTTGGGACCCTAGTTTTCCTTTACTTGGTGGGTTTGGGTTTCCTGTCTGAATTGAGATAAGAAAAGGTTTGTGTGAACTCTCTATCTTGGGGAATTGGAACCTGGCCCCAGCACGGTGTGGTCCTAGAGTATACAGGAGGTGGAAATTTTACTGGGGTGGAGACCTCCAGGATTCGGGTGGGGCTTTTCATCAATGCAATCACCAAAGGCTCACCTATGCTATTGTTAGTAACCCCAGTAAACTCATCACCTCGCCAAGCTGGACTGGGATGGAATCATTTCTTTGGTCTGTTGCTGCCCCATCTAGGATGAACAGACGTTTCTGTACATCTCCTCTAGGGAAATAATGCATCAGAAGTTCAAGCCCAGGACACCTGTGTCAACACAGTTCTGATGAAGGGTTCATGGCAGATGGTAAGTGGTAGTGGCTGGATCATGTGTCAGAGCAGGCTGTCTTAGTTGAAGCCGGGAATTGGAGGCGGGTGGGAGGAGAGAGAGAAGGAGGGAGAGGGTGACAGAGGGTGATACGGTGGCTTCTTTTATAACAACTTTCTCCCAAGAACTCACAATGGGTCATCTCCTTCAAGGACATGCATTCAAGGACCCAAGGATTTCTCTTTCTCTCAGTTTCTGTCTTCCTCTCCTTCACCAACAGACCAAAATAGTGATTCTGTCCAAGTCCGGTTTGGGGAACAAATGCATTTATTGAGGTTATTTATAGGAGCATGGGTGAAGGGTTACTTGCAGGAGCATACGGGACTCAAAAACAGTTGCATCACTACTAAGCCCCACCGGAGCACTTTATCACCCACCAAGACACATGCCGCTGGGGGATGGGAGGAAGTGGATGGCTGGAATCCCAGGGAGAGGGTCTGATGGCCTCCCCCACCCTCTTCTACTCAGAGTGTTAGCACCTTACCACATACCTACTTATCATTGTGTTGCTTTGCTTCATGACTATGATTACAAGCCGCAGAGATTCTTTAGGCTACCACAGCCAACTCTGCTCCATGATGGCCAAGATGAAGTCAGGCTTGGAGGAAATGACTCCATTCCAACATCTGCATGGCTTTTAACCCCACCATCATCCTGTCACCCCTTTCTCATTGCCCACCTCCTCCAGCCGTGTTGGCCTCTCCTAGGCCTCCAACCTTGGGCCTGCCTCAGAGCCCTGCCATTGGCTGTCCTTCTATCTACAAATTTTTCTTTAGCTCCACATGGCTGCTGCTTCTTGTCATTCACCTCACAGCCTGAATGGCACCTCCTCCAGGAGGAAGCCCAGCTTTCTGAAAGATGGATTCTGTGCTCCACAACCTGCTTTAATGTCTTTGAAACATTTATGACTAATAGGATTCTCTTATTATTTCCTATCCCCTTGTTCCTAACATTAAATTACACTCTACAAGAGATGCTATACCTTAATCACCTTATTATCTTTACTGCAAAGAACTCTGACATACAGAGATAGAATCCAGTGATTATTAAATTAATGCATCTTGACTCGTATTATACTTAGCTTAATTTGTTCATTTATCAAAGGTTTTTTTTTTTTTCCTCTTTTAACCAAAATGTAGATCGTGCTTTTGGGTGCCCCCCAGAAGAACCAATCCACGGAGAAGCATTGCGAAAACAAGACACATTTGACAGAAACAGCCCAGGACTCTGATGGATTCTAGCTTGTACATGTGAGGTCCTGAGCTGTGGAATGTGAAATGCTTGTAAAAAGTTCAGAATAAGCTTGTGCTCATCCTCCCTGCTCTAAAATCCTCTTTGATGCCCAGCGGCAAGCTGGCAAGGAACATCAGCTGAGGGCACGGGCAGAAAATCCCAACCCTGGATCTTTGCCTTATCCATCACATTGCAACATCTCCGGAAAGATAGCAACTCCCGGCACCTGGCCCAGGTTCCCACTAAACCCTGGCAAGATAACCCACATATATGGACTGCCAGGGCTGCCACACAGGGAGATAAGAGACCTTCAGCAGAGGAGGCAGATGTGAGCCAGGAGGTCAGCAGGAGGTTGTGCCAGGGATGGTGTCTCCATTGAGCTTTTGAGCCGTTTTTATGACTAGTCAGGGTTTTACTGCTCTCCCAGATCTGCATAATTCAACCCAGCCTAGCTGGCAAGGTGGAAGCCCAACATGATGCTTCCCCTGTGGCAATATTGTACTATTAGTACACTAGCCTCATGGGGTGGTCCCTGGGATCCCCCAGGTGGCCTAGAGTGGGTGGAGGGAGGGGCAGAGTTTAGCATGCATGAACCTATTTTCAAGACCTATTTTCTGCTGGAAATGTAAATGTCCATAAAAAGTGCAAAGTAAGCATTCAAACAGAGCACTGGTAAAGGTTATTTGCCCAGAAGAAGGTGTGGGTATTTTCGTACATGTTGGGGAAGAAGAGGACAGCTTTAGGACTTCAGTGGGGAGGTAGATGTTGTGATTTTTGGTTTCACCAAAAGGGCCCAGAGATGGAGCAATTTGGGCTTTGATTATGTGAGGGTGTGGTATATGCCATTCTTTTCATTCAGTTGATTTGACTCACCAGGTAGGAATTATGTGTGTGTCCCATACCAGGCCATGTTCTGGGTGCTGGGGAACAGTAGTGAGGGATGCACAATCTGGTGCTGCTTGTATCTGGTGGAGGATATAAATCAAGACCCCTTTCCACGACACCGATGACAGTGCACAGCATTCACCTCATTCTTAGCTAGGGTCGGGAATTTGGAGTCCAGAGATCCAGTCCAGGTTCTTTACCCACCAACTTCCTGTCAAGCATTTTACTTGAAGCCAATTATTCAATTTTCTCTTCAGTGCTGGGGATTGAATCCAGGATGGTGAGCATGCTTGTCAAATGCTCTACCACTGAGTTAAACTCCCCAATCCAATTATACATTTTTTGTATTTTTTTAAAATGTAGGATCAATTTTTAAGCTTTATTTTTTCATCTACCATCTGTTTTAGCTATTGTAGTAGTTCCATTTAAAATGTATCTTTATTTAGAAAGGAGAGAGAGAGAGAGAGAGAGAGAGAGAGAGAGAGAGAGAGAGAGAGAGAGAGAGAGAGAGAATGGCCTATTGCTGCAAATGAACTCCATCTCGCTTTATGTGGGTACTGGAGAATCAAACTCAGGTCATCAGGACTTGCAAGCAAGTGCCTTTAACCACTGGACTATCTCTCTGGTCCCTAGCAGTTACCTTTTCATTGCTGGTTCAAAACACCCAATCAAAAGCAGCTGATGAAAGGAAAGGATTTATTTCAGGTTCAGTCTTGAGGACCAGTTTCATCACTGCAGAGCAAAGGCTGGGCATTGCATCTTCATACTTCTGCAGTAGGACAGGGACAGCAAGGGTGAGTGAGCGCTGCATTCCCGGTAGGCTGGACCAACAAGCCTCAAGGTCCATTCCCAGTGACACACCTCCACCAGCAAGGCTTTTTTTTTTAATTGTCTATAATGAGTTATTTAGTGGGCAAACAGTGAGTTGTTATCCCCAATTCCCCGATGCCCCCCTCCCCCATCCCCAGACAGCTGGATATCCTCCTCCGTGGGTCGTCTGGATCAGTCCTTGTGACAGGGGACCATGGATAGCCTACTATTCAGCCAGGTTCTCCTGGCCCTAGTATGTTGTTACTGAGGGGTGCCATCCCTCTGGATAGTCTCCCCCACCACGGCTCTCACAATCATTCCGCCCCCTCTTCCGCTCAGTTCCCTGAGTCATGGTGGATGAGTATTAAGGCTGCTTTAATGTTGTGAGCTTAGGGATCTTTGTGTCCCTGAGTCGTGGTGGATGAGTATTAAGGCTGCTCTAATGTTGTGAGCTTAGGGGTCTTTGTGTCTAAAATTGTTGGTTTCTGTCACCCTGGCTTATCCTGTGTTGATTGAATGGCTGTGGCTGTGGGTCCCTTGTTCATCCCATCATTCTCTGCAGGGTTCCATATGGATCCTCCACGATGTGACTGTGGTGGCTCCTCTCTTGCCAGGATCTCAGCTATTGGCCTGAGGTCGGTTGGTAGGGTTAGATGGGCCCCAGCTCTCTCACTGCATCCTGAAAAACACAAACATAATCTCCATCGGAGAGTGAGGTCAGTGTAGGTTAACAAATATACACAATTCTGGATTACCTAGATTCTATTTTTAGTAGCCTCCCCATCAATCCCATAGTACATCTTGTCTTGGGAGCCCAAGAGTACGGGATCTGGTGCCTATCACCCTGCATCCCAAGTTCCAGACAAGGGCTCCCCCTCACTAAGTGGAAAATTTGGCCGAATTTGAAAGCTGTTGATTGTCTCCCCCAGGCCCAGGCTTCTCCATTACACAAGTGCTCCTTTCTTGGTTCACTGTTCTCTCCCAGGAGGAGGTGTGGTCAGCCTACTCATGGCTGCAGATTGTGTTTCCTGTCAGTGGTCTCTGTTTACTCCAGCTGTCGTTGATCAGTTTCCCCTGGCAGCCTGTGCAGTGCCTTCCAGCACTACACTAACTGCCTTCTCCACCAGCAAGGCTTTAACTCCCAAAGGCTCCACCAGTGGGGGACTCAGTATGAGGCTTACTTAATCACAAATACGTGCTGTGGGGCACACTTTACATTCAAACCACCACATCTATTTTGTGAGCTGTTATGAGGATTTAATGAGATAATTTATCTGAAAGGTTTTTTTTGGGGGGGGGAGCTCATAAGCTTCCAGTTGTTAGGAGTACCAATCAGAACTTGATCTCTCACTGTGTAATATAACCTTGTACCTTTGCTTGTTATCAGTAGGATGTGAAAAGCTGAAACAACAGCAAAAACAATGGTAGCACTAGCCACAGGCAGCTGGTCTAAATTATGTGCAGTAGGGCTGTTCGGAGGGATGCCCTTAGTGTAGGTATACACTGGACTATGAACTCAGTAGAAAGGAATGTGAAAATCACACTATTTCTCTTATTGATTACATATTCAAATGAGAATATTTTGGATATGGCAGGTTAAATAATATATATTCTTTAAGTGAATCTTGTTAATTTTTAATATTGCTACTAGGGAATTTTAAAATTAAATATGTGGGCTCATTTTTCCTAAGCATTGAAGCTATAGGAATTCTCTATGGAAACTGTTGCATGCTAGTACACATCAATATTCATATAATTTCAGAAGTCTTAACACACATCTACGAAAGCCTGAAATGGCTTTGCAGTGGCTGCTTTGCAACTCCATTCAAAATGCTTGTGCAGAATGTTCTCTTTTGGGAGACCATTATTATACGTTTCTTTCTTTTTAAAAATATTTTATTTATTTATTTACAAGGAGAGAGAGAGAAAATATATCAGGGCCTCTAGCCACTGCAAACGAACTCCAGATGCATATGCCACTTTGGGCTTCTGGCTTTACATGGGTCCTGGGGAATCTAACCTAGGTCATTAGACTTTGTAGGCAAGTGTCTTAACCACTGAGCCATCTCCCCAGCCTCACCATTACTGTACTTTTCCAGGTAGGAAAGTGTTTCACCATCATTGTCACTAAAGAGACTGAGTGGAAGGCCCTTTCCTAGGCTGTGTGCAACACAGATTGAGAAAGGCAGATCTCTGTAGACAGGTGACAGAAGTGTCACTGAAATCTCAGGTGAGAGTAAAGACATCTTAAAATTTCACTGATGCAGAGATTTTTCAAGTACCAGGTAAACAACCACACTTTCTTCCCAGCTTTCCTCTTCTTAAGAGAAAAGATGACACAATACCACTCAGGTCCCTTTCACGTGCCCTGTTTTACTAAATCCTTCCAGTCCTTTGGAGGATTATGCATGCCCACTTTATTAAGTGAGGAAAGGAAGCTCAGAATGTCCCAGAAACTTGCTTCCTGGAATCCAAAGGCCTCCCAAAGTTGGGGTGTTTTTACCATACACCAGCTACCAGAGGAAGGAAAATTAGGACAGGAAGAAAGTCAGTACTCAGGAGCAGTGGCCCCCAGGAGAGGGGATGCCCCACTCTTTGCCTTTATCTTTTTTTTTTTTTAATATTTTATTTATTCATTTTCAAGCAGAGAGATACTGAGAGAGAGAGAGAGAGAGAGGGAGAGAGAGAGAGAGAGAGAGAGAGAGCACCAGCGCCACCACCTTGTGGGTCTGGCATATGTGGGTCCTGGGGAATTGAACCGAGGGCCTTAGGCACTGGAGGCAAGTGCCTTAACCGCTGAGCCATCTCTCCAGCCCTGCCTTTATCTTATGGCTTTAGGAGAATAACTTTCCACAGACCAGTAGCTATGTCAAGGGTTTCTGTTGAAATAGACCTAGTAGGATAGATACAATCATACCTACATATCTGTAAGTTTTACATTTGTGGGTGTGCATCCATTGATTCAGTCAACCACCAATCAAAAATATTTTTTTAAATTGCATCTGTACTGAGCCTGTCTTCTTGTCATTATTCCCTAAGCAGTGCAATCAATCACCATTTACATAGCATTCACATTACACAAGGCAATGGAAGTGATCTAGAGATGATTTAAAGTACTCAGGAGAATGTGTGTAGGTTACATGCAAATACCATATCACTTCACATTAGAGGTTGGAGCATCCTTGATTTTAGTTTTCATGGTGGAGGAAGGGGGTCCTGACACCAATCCATTATGGAAACCTAGGGATAGCTCCCCCCCTCTCTTCTGTTGACTCCTGGTTTCAGGGGTTTTAGCCCATGGTCCCTTGGCCTGTACACACACACACACACACACACACACACACACACACACACACACACACACACACGATGGGAACTGGCATGCATGATTGTGGAGTCTGGGAATTTTCACAATCTGATCTGTCATCTACAAATGGAGAAACCAGAAGTCGGTGTTATAATTCATTCCAAGGGGAGGATGATGTCAGTTCTAGACTCTGAAGGTTTGAGAACCAGGAGAACCAGGGACTCCAAGGACAGGAGAAGATGAAAGTCTGAGTTCAAGAGGAGAAAACATACTCACTTTTTCTCTGCCATTTCCTTTTGCTCAGGCCCTCAACATATTGTATAAAGTCTACTCACATTGGTGAGGGCTATGATCCATATTTGGTCTATGGATTCTAATGCCTACCTTTTTCTGATGGTCTGTTTGACCATCCAGCCATCTTTTAGTTCAGTTAAGTTGACACCTTAAACTTAATCGTCATAGAGGAATGAATTCCTTGTGGCTCTTAGAAAACTCTTTTCATGGGAAAGTAGTGCTAGATTCTAGACAGAAAGAAAACCAAAGCAAAAAAGGAGACCAGTCTATAGAATTAGTGTAGTTTGGATAATATGTTAATTAGCTTTGTATCACCATGACGGATAGTGAAGTGAGTCAACTTAAAGGAGGAAAGTTTTATCTTGGATCACAGTTTTAGAGGATTTTATCAATGGACACCTCTCCCTATGGCTTTGGGCCTATGGCAAGGCAGAACAGCATGGTGGGGAGCACATGGTGGAAGAACTTGCTTACCTCATAGCAACTGGGAAGCGAGAGAAAGAACAAAGTGCTGGGGTGCCAGCAGTCCTTTCAGGAGCATACCTCCAATGGCCTGACTTTCTTCCTCTTGGTTCCACCTCTTAAAGGTTTCACTGCCTCTCAGTAGACCCACAGGCTAAAGACCAAGCCTTTTATACTCAAGCCCTTAGAGGATATTCAAGAGCTATACTTGGCCAGGCATGGTGCTACACACTTTTAATCTCAGTACTCTGGAGGCCGAGATAGGAGGAATGAGTGCATTTGAGGCCAACCTGGGCCTCAGGGTGAGTTCCAGGTCAATCTTGGCTAGAGTGAGACCCTGCCTCAAAACAACAAGATGCATACTAGTAGGTTTGATATGATTCCCTTCCTAGAGGAAGCAGTGAGATGAACCATTTCCATCACCAGAGATGGGCTTGGACAAGGGTGTGATTTCCCATACAGTGTTGGTGAGTCCTTTGGAGCTGACTGCCATCTGACCAACATAGAAATTGGCCAATACTTAGAGAAGTTTCCTATTTGGCCTGTCCCCAAGCAGAAGCAACAGGCCACTACCCAAATTCTACAAGTCGAGTGGCCAGTGGAATATAAAGGGCAAACAAACAAGAAATTCTTTCTTTTTGAGAACATTTCCACTGCAGCTAGGTTGGAAAATGATCCAGGGACGATAGAAACAAGCCTTTTCATTTAGCAAAATTAAATGCCTACCTGTGAGGTAATCTGCACCCAGTGAGAGTCCAAGTCAGAATCTTGTTTTTAAAGGTTTTAATTTGTTCCTTCCTCCTGCCACCCACCCACATATCCCATTTCCCCTGCTTAGCATCAGGCTGGTCAAGAAGAAAGGGGGAGAGAGGCCCTACAGATGATGCCACGTGAGAGGCCCTTGTGGAGGTAAAATGCTGATGGCAGGAGGCATCTGTGTTTCCTGGAGGTTTGTTCCAGTTTTCATGAATATGGATACTGCATGGAATGTCTCACTTTTCAGAGCTGTGTTTTTTCATTAAACACCACTCCGGTGTGTGGAGAAGGAACTAGACATTCCTAACACGTGATTGGCAAGCCTCAATCACAAGTGCTCTAATACTGGCTTTCAGAAACCCATTCCAGATTTGGCCATGACCTTCAAGCCTTATCCAGGGCACCAGTCAGGAAGGTGTCTCTAGCTGAGCCCTAGGCAGTGTGCCATGCGCTGCAGGATCTCTGCCAGTCCCCGGCTGAGGAAGGCAAGAGATTTGCTCTTCAAATGACCTTTCCCTCCTTGGGAAAAAAAAAGCACGTGGAATGAAAGTACTAGAGGAGCTTTGGGTTTTCTGCAAGAATATCCCCCAAGCAAAGACCTCTGTACAGACCAGGTTTTGGGCTACAATGCCGGCCTTCAATCAGTTAATCCAACTACTATGTACCCAGTGGCATTGATCACATTACAAATGAAATTTGCTTTCAAGTAAGATATATAATCTTTTGATGAACCTTCTCCTGAGTGATGCCTCATTCAGTATTTCCCAAGGCAGAGTCTACAAATATCCCTCCCCACATTGGAACTATGTTTCCGTTGTAGATTTCTGGGCTCCTACCAAACACGTGGGAGCTGGAACCAGCACCGAGCACTCCACCACGCTCATGGAAAAGCTTGACATAACCCACAGTTTGTGAGCCGTGGAATACAAGTCTCCTACGTATGTTTCTTAAGCCATCATTGTAAATTGTGATGGAGGATAAAGTTGGTTTCTTTTGCTAACAGGCAAGGAAACTTCCTTAATTGTATGTCTATTTCAGGGAGAGTTCGAAACACAAAGACAAAACTGTGTTAGAACTCCACTTTTGCTCCGTGTATCTTGTCCTTTTGGAGCGGTGAGTTGTTATCTGTTCAAGAACAGCGTTTCTGAGAAGTTGGTTCTGTGTATCTTCATGGGAAGAATTTGACCTTCAGTAAAAGTTATTCTAGCATGTTGATAAAACCAAAAGAAAAATCATAAAGCCTTGAGTTATTTTTCTCATTTCCCGAAAGTTGAGCAGTTTTTGATTGATAAGAAAATAATGTAGCGAGGTAGTGAAGGTTACTATTACTATTTTATGCTGTCAACATAATTTATCTGTGTAGACATTGACCTTGATCACCTACCTGGCTGAGAGAGTGTCCCCCATATTCTTTACTGTAGCTACTCTTATGTTCATTGGAAGGAAGTCATTACTATTTCTGCTCCAAGTTCTGGAGAGTAAAATACCTACATAAATTATCTGGAGTTTCTCTGCACTGTTCTCCCTCCCTTATTTATTTATTCATTCATTTAATCATTTATTTATATACATATGGAGTCATGAATATTCATTTTCCACTTTGAGTTATTATTCACTATTTCATTTTTCACTCAAATTGTTCCAGCTTTGGTCAATGGAAGACTCATTCAGCTAATTCCTTTGTCCTTTGGACGTATCTTCACCATTGTGGTTATTTTTGTTCTTTGTATTTTTATTACTTTCTGGCACAAAAACATGCCCCAGGCTCATTTTTGTATATTTCCTGCCCCAGATTTAGGATTAGCCATTTTCCCAGAAGTCCTGGGTAAACTATTACTGCAGGATAGTTTTAGCAACCAGGCTCTGGGTGCCAGCAGTGTTCAACTGGCCACTTTAAACCCTCTGTTCATTTCCTAAACATACATGCTTACTTATTACCAACTTTGGGCAGCATTATGGGACAGATGAGGCAAAAGAATTACACTATGGCGAAGTCAGCTTTCTCGTGGCTTGACAAACATCCAACCAGAAGCAGCTTGTAGAAGAAAAGAGTTTATTTTGGCTTACAGCCTCGAGGGGAAGCTCCATGATGGCAGGCAAAATGATGGCCTGGACAGAGGCTGGACATCACCTCCTGGCCAATGTCAGATGGACAACTGAAGCAGGAGAATGTGCCAGACACTGACAAGGGGAAGCTGGCTATAACACCCATAAGCCCGCCCCCAACCAAACACCTTCAGTAAGGTTCCGTTTCCAAAATTGCCATCAGTTGAGGATAAAGCATTCAGAACATGTAAGTATGTGGGGGAGACCTGAATCAAACCAACATACTATGACCCAAGATGAGTGTAGAGCTTTGGGATTCTGAGGGCAGAAAGACTTCCAGCTGGAGATGCCTAGTATACACATATTTAATTTGCATGTGTGTGTGTGTGTGGGGTGAGGTGTGGTACCCCATGTGCTGGCCTTCAGGGTTGCTTGCCTGAGGGGGCCAGAATGAAATATCAGGTGTCTTGCTTCTTGCTGCATTGTTCTTCTGCCTGGTCTTTTTATTATTATTATTATTTAGAAACTTTGTATGGACACATAATTTGTTGGTACCATCATTTTCCCTCCTCATTGCCCCCATGCCAGTGAGAGCCCTCTTCAGTGGGATTGCTGGTATTATTCACCATTGGGCTGTGGGTTATGAGTTGTGAGAGCAGTACTCAGTCATTTTAGGGTGGGGGGTGGCAATGCCTCTGGATATTCTCTCTTACTCTGTGGCTCTTATAATCTTTCTGCCCCCTCTTCCGCAAAATTCCCTGAGCCTTGGTGGGTGTATTTCAAATCTACTTCAGTGTTGAGCTCTCAGCAGCTTCTGGATTTCCATTTTGGTGTGATTTGAGCACCCTCAGTGTCTGTCTCCATCACCCTGGTGCTGGTTGTTAGGCTTGCCATGGAAGCAGCACTCTTGTTCCTCCCACCTGGGTCCTGGCTGATGTTGGTTTATCTCCTCAGTTATCACTACCTTCTGAAAAAGAAAAACAGATTCTCCAATGGAGAGTGAGTGGTCTTGTTTTGTTTTGTTTGTTTGTTTGACTTGGAGTCTACTGATTCCAGAGCTTACAGAGCTCTGACAATTCTCAGGTCTCTGTTCCCCTATGTGACTGGGATTACAGATGTATGGCCACTCCCAGATGTTTATGTGGAATGTGGAGATTTGCACCCTGGCAGTCTCACTTGCCCCCCACCCCAAACCCTCATGCTTGCCCAGTAAGTATAGTTACTTGCTGAGCCATCTCTCCTGCCCAGTCTTCATGTTTAATTCTGTCTTTTTTCTATCCTCAAGGTTCATGTCCTAGCAGCTCTGCTTAGATCTGATCACCTTTCTATATGAGAGTCTATAATATTCCAACCTGAGTTTGAATTCAAAGTTTGACTTTATTAGCTATGTGACTAGGAACAAGGGTCTCACCAGCACCAAGTCTCAGTTTTCTCATCTGTAAAGTGGGGGTGGTAATGCAAATATGAGTTGTCTCCAATAGACCTTTAAGAAGCGTTACATGAGGCCATCCTCCTAGAGAAACAACCATTGCCACCTGTATCAAAAGCAGCTGCAAACATATACAAGAGACTCTCCAGATTGGACCTGCTGACATTCCCCCAGAGGAGAGGGGTGGGAAAAGTTAGACCCTCACCTGAGAGCTCAGATTAAACTTCATCTAAGCTGTCTTGTGGTATCTGGGGGAGCTAGAGTATATAGAGGTGGTAGATCAAGGATGGTGAGCACCTATCCAGCCATGGGGAGGGTGTTATCCATATTGGCCTTCAGTTTGTCGAGGATGCCCTACATGGGAGAGCAAGTGCTTGTGGGCCTCTCTCCAGAGGGGTTCATGCAATAGGAAGATGGTCGAGAAGGCATGTGGGACCTTCAGCAGTGTCTAACAGCCATGCACATCCAATGCTGGTAAGCCAAACAGTGACATTTCTTATCTATCCAGGGATTCACAGTCTGGTCTGTCATACCAACAGTATTGTTCTCGAGTCTTTTTATACCAATGACCAGGGCCTTGGGGATTACCTGTCACTTGGTGGCTCAAACTCCAGCACCAGGAGATGAGCCATCTGCTGAAAACAAAACTCACAGCCAACCAATGGTGGTTTGTGCCCATCAACATGCATCAGCACCTGCTTGATGTCCCAGAAGGAATCCTCATGCTAGAGTCCCCACCACAGAGCTGCTTCCCCAGAGGGTGACACCATGCTTAACAACTGGCTTTCTCTTCTAGAAAGAAAAGAGGATTTAAACTGAGCTATTGTGCAGGAGCTTGAGGTTCTCTTTCAGGAGCAGGTGAAGTGCTGATCACAAACTTGCCTAACTCTCTGGATCTGAAGCATCTCAGCAGCCCCGAGGCAGCTAAGTCTGGACGAGGTGGCCAGCCTGCCTTGCTGCTCTTCTTTTGCATGGGAAGCAGCTAGAACAGAGATTCTCAATTAGTCTCTGAGACAGCAGTGGCATATCACCCAGGGAACTTTTTAGACACACAAATTCTTGGATTCCACCCAGTTTCAGAATCAGAAACTTGGACTGAGCAATACCCTTGGATTCCAACTCTGCCCACTGCAGCCCATGTTTCATAAACACTCTGGATGGTTTGGATGCCAGCTGAAGTTCAAAAGCACTGATATGAGGGATGCAGGATTTTCCATAGCCTTTCATCAGAAGCCCAAGGACATTTTGAACTTTATGCACCTTGAGATTCAAGACTGACTGTCTGGTGTATGACAAGAAATAGTTCTGTAGTAAATATTTATTAATGATAGAAAAAATTTAAAATCCTGATGTGGTTAGGAAGATGGCTCAGTGGTTACAGGCTCTTGTTTGCATACTCTACCAGCCTAGAATCAATCCCCAAGTCACACAGACGCACAAAGTGGCTCCAGCATCTGGTATTCATTTGCAGCAGCAAGAGGTCCTGGTATGCCCATATACACACACTCTCACACACAAGTGCAAATAAAAACATAGTGAGGTATGGGTTGGAGAGATTGCTCAGTGGTTAAGGTGCTTGCCTATAAAGCAGAAGGATCTGAGTTTGATTCCCCAGTACCCATGTAAAGCCAGATGCACAAGGTGGCACATGTGACTGGAGTTTGTTTGCAGTGGCTGGAAGTCCTGTCACGCCCATTCTCTCCTCCTCTTCAAATAGATAAATAAAATATTTTTTAAAAATACTGAAGTATCTAAAGTCCCAAAACACCAACACCACCAAATGCTTGAGAAAAGAGAAGCAACAGGACCTTTCATTAGTTGCTGAGGGAAATGTAGAATGGAACAGCCATGATGGAAGACAGTTTGACAGTTTCTTATAAAGGCAAACAGAGTTGTACCACATAATACAAAACTGTGTTCCTTGGTAGTTACCCAAATGAACTGAGAACTTATGTCCATTCTTAAACTCTCACATGGATGCTTATAGTAGCTTTATTTCTAACTGCCAAAATGTGAGAGCAACCAAGATGCCCTTCAGCAGGTAAATGAGTAAACAAGGTGTGGTATATGTTAATCAGTGATTTAAAAAAAAGCAGAATTATCACATTTCAAAAAGACATGAAGGAACCATAAATAAATATTGCTGAGTGAAAGAAGCCAGTAAGAAAAGGCTAAGTACTGGATGACTCTAACCACAATATTCTAGAGAAGATAATACTATGAAGACAGTAGAAAGATTGGTGTTTTCCAGGGATTCCAGAGAAGAGAGGGAGGAATAAAGAGACAGAGCATAAGAAATTTAGGAAGCAGTGAGACCATTTGGTATGTGTTGTAGTCACCTTTTTTTGTTGCTGCAACAAAAAACCCAACCAAAAGCTGTTTGATGGGAGGAATGGGCTAAAACCCCTATGAGCCCATCCCCAAAAATACACAGCTGGGGATCAAGCACTCAGACCACATTCATTTGTGGGGGATACTTGGATCAAACCATCACAGTCTGCCCCTGGGCCCTACAAACTAATCCTACGTGATGTAAAATGCAATGCATTCAGCTCAACTCCAAAAGTTTCCACAGTTTTTCTTTTCAACTGAGCCATAATACCAAAACAAAACAAACAAACAAACAAAAAAAAACCCAACAATCAAACAAACCCATAATGGCACACAACATTTACACTGCAAAAGATAGCATTGGACATAGTAAAAAAAACAGTTTGAACCAATACAAGATTTAAAACAAACAGGGCAAACATTAAACACTAACCCAAAGTCTGATAATAATCAGTGATTGGTCTCTTGGTGTTTCAATACTATCCCTCTAGCTCAGCTATTCACAGTCTGGGAAAACTTCATTTGGTGTTGGTAGCTCTCCTTGGCAGCCATCCCATAGTACTGGCATTTCACTGGGTCTCCACTGCAGGAGATCCACAGTTCATCTTCATGGCTCCATGGGCTTCCATACAAGTAATCCTACACACATGCTTCACCTTGCCCATGGCCATTTTCAAACACAAAACCGTGTTGTACAGCCAATGACCCTCTTTCCTGCATTTGTTATACTTCATAGTACCAGGTGGGCTACGAAATTGTTAATCCAGGGGAGGAACAAAGCCAACATTGAAGAAGGAAACCTCCTTCAGCATTCAGTCCCTTTACTTCAAAAGAGTCCACATTCTTCCTGCTGTCCCAAAAGCAGATGACCTGGCCCAATCTCAATAGTTGACATCTCTCAAACAATAGCAGCTGAATGGGCAGCAGTTTTGGTCCAAAGATTTTATTTCTTTCTGTGCCATCTCCATCTGCTCACACCAGTCCATTTCTACACAAAGCAACCCTGCACAAGTTCTCAGGACACAGGCAGGCAGAAACTCAGCAAGCCTCTCACACAGACTGCTTCTGTATCAGTCCTGACAAAGTTCTTTGTCACCCTCACAGTCCATAGTTCTCACTGCATTCAGGTATTTCAACTCTGAGCAGAATAGTCCATCAAGGTCTACTCACAGTACTGCAAGGTATCTGCTAGGCCAAGTTTTCAAATCCTTCCACATTCCTCCTGCAAATCAGTTCCAAAAGGCCAAAGCCACAGAATCAGGGTTCTAGCAGCTATGACAGACCCCACTCTTGGTACCAAAACTGTTGTAGTCCGCTTTCTCATTGCTGCAACAATAACAACAACAACAAACAACTAAAAGTTGCTTGATAGGAGGAATGGGTTTATTTTTTTGTCTTCCAGACTTGAGGGGAAGCTCCATGATGGCAGGGAAAACAATGGCATGAGCAGAGGATGGACATCACCTCAGCCACAACACTGCAAACAGTGGCAGGAAAGTGTGGCAAATACTGGCAAGGGGAAGCTGGCTATAACCCTCATAAGTCCCCCAACAACATACAACAAGGTTCCAATTCCAAAACTGCCATTAACTGAGAATTGAGCATTCAGAACATATTTGTTTGTAGGGGGCACCTGGCTGAAACCATCACAGTATGACATGACACATGTCACTATATGTCTGTTAAAACCCATAGTAGATTCAACACAAAACATGAACTCTGAAATAAACTGTGGACTTCAGTTCATAATGATGTATGAATGTTGTCTCCTCAATGCTAACAAATATACCACACCTACAGGGTGGGGGAGCAGGAAAACAGGAGTGAGTGTATAAGAACATTCTGTACTTTCTGCTCATTTTTTCTGTGAACCTAAACTTGTGCTAACAAATAGCTCTACTTAAACTGGGAGTAGTTAAGGTCTGAATGTCCTTGAATGAATGGTCACTGTGTGGGCATTTGGGTTAATATCCAAGGGAAAAGCAGTCTAGAGCTCCATGCCCAGAGAAACAGTCAGACTTGGGCACCCTTGATGATCCAAGAGCCTTATCAGCACCACACTGGGCAGATCCCTGGGTGCATGAGGACAATGACTTAAAAGCATCTTGGGGCTGGAGAGATGGCTTAGTGGTTAAGGCACTTGCATGCAAAACTTAACAACTGGTTTTGATTCCCCAGTACCCACATCCAGATGCAAAGTAGCACATGTATCTGGAGTTCATTTTCAGTGACTGGAGGCCCTGGAGTACTCATTCTCTCTGTCGATCTTTCTTCTATCTCTTCTGTTTGTAAACAAACAAACAAAGAATATTTTTAAAAGCATCTTGTCTCATTAGAACTGTATTAACACTACTTTTCTCATGGCTGTGATGAAATACCAAAAGTCATTTAAGGGAGGAAAGATTTATTTTCGCTTACAGTTTGAAAAGGTCCAGTCCACCATGGTTCAGAAGGCATGGCAGTGAGAGCAGGAGACTTTTGCTCACTTCTGAGAGGATTGAGAAGCAGAATGATGGTGTTTATCTTGCCTTCTCCTTTCCCACTTTTGTTCAGTCTTGCATTCCTAACCCATGGCGATTGTGCCACTCACTTCAGAGCAGATCTTCCCTCCTCAGTTAATCCTCCTTGGAAACATCAGACACTTGCAAAGATGTGCCTCATGAATGACCTAAGTATGTGAATCCAGTTGTCAACCAAAATTGACAATCACAGAGGAGTAAGTTCTTTTCTTTCTTCTTCATAGTAAAGAGGGAGTTGACTAGCTCCTAGGGATGGTTAAAAAAATCCTGATAGAAATGTCCAACTCTAGATCCATGAGGAATGCCATAGGACACTGTGTGAAATTTACTAGTTTTACTAGGATGAAGGATCTGGACTGGATACTGCTCAAGGTGGGATGATCAGTCATTCTGAACGTTTGGGGTTTCCTTTAGAATTGTGAGTAAAAGTTTCTATTCTCTATAGCAAACTATACTTTCTACCCACTAGGACAGCATTCTGTTAATAACTATGTGTCTCCTTCTTCTGCTTCTTTCTTATCTTCTTCACCCATCTTCCTACTTTTTTCCATTTCCTATCCCCCTCCCTTTCTTTAGTGGTTTGACCCAGGTGTCCCCCATAAACTTAATGTGTTCTGAATGCTTGATCCCTAAAGCTGATGACAATTTTAGAATTGGAACCTTGCTGTGAGTGTGTTATTGGGGGCAGGCTTATAGCAGTAATAGGCAGCTTCCCCTTGCACACCTTCCTGCCGCTGTTTGCAGTGCTTTGGTGCAGGTGATGTCTACCCTGCTCATACCATTGTTTTCCCTGCCATCATGGAGCTTCCTCTCCAGTCTGTAAGCCAAAATAAACCCATTTCTCCATAAGAAGCTTTGGTTGGGTTCTTTGTCACAGCAAGGAGAAGGTCAACTACAACAGTTTTAGTAACAGAGAGTGGGGCCATTTGTAGCTGCTAGAACCCTGACTCTGTCACTTTTGGCCTTTTACAATTGATTTGCAGGAGAGATATGGACAGATTTGAAACCTTGGCCTAACAGATACCTTGCAGTACTGTGAGTAGACCTTGATGGACTATTCTGCTCAGAGTTGAAATACCTGAATACAGTGAGAACTATGGACTGTGAGGGTGACAAAGAACTTTGTCAGGACTGATACAGAAGCAGTCTGTGTGAGAGGCTTGCTGAGTTTCTGCCTGCCTGTGTCCTGAGAACTTGTGCAGGGTTGCTTTGTGTAGAAATGGACTGGTGTGAGCAGATGGAGATGGCACAGAAAGAAATGAAATCTTTGGACCAAAACTGCTGCCCATTCAGCTGCAATTGTTTGAGAGATTACAACCATTGAGATTAGACCACAGGATCTACACTGGGACAACAAGAAGAATGCAGACTCTTTTGAAGTAAGAGTACTGAATGCTGAAGGAGGTTTTCCTCTCTTCAAAGCCAACTTTATTCTGCCCCCTGCCTCCCACCCCAGATTATTAAATTGGTGGCCCATCTGGTACTATGTGGGAAGAAAAGGTCATTGGATTTGCAACACAGTTTTGTTTTTTTGGAAATGGCCATGGGCAGTGTGAAGCAGGCATTTTGGATTTTCTGCATGGAAGCTCAATGGAGCCATGAGAATGAATCATGGGCTGCTATGGAGACCTGATGGAGATGCCAGAACTACGGAATGGTTGCCAAAGAAAGGTGCTGACACTGGAGGGAGTATATGTGGGGCTATGAGCAGCCGAGCTGGAGGGGTGGAATTGGAGCTTCAGAGAATTATTAGACTTGGAAACTTGTCCCTGGTTAGAGTTATCAGACTTGTAGTTACAGTTTGACATTTCCCTGTTTGTTTTAAAATTTTTATTGGTTCAATATTTCTTTGGTATGCCCAATGCCATCTTTTGCAGTATGAATGTTTATTTTGTGCCATTAGGTTTATTATTATTATTATTATGGCTCAGCTAAAAGACCTTGGACTATGGGGATATTTACCTATCAATAGAACTATGGGGATTTTTAAAGTTGGACTTAATGCATTATGCCAGGCTTTAGTGAGAAAACAAAAGCATTCAGAGGAAAACAGGTTCATTTTCCATGGTTGAATCTGCTCATCTTTTCTCTGCCTTCCTTCCTCTTCCTTCCTCACAGAGGGGTGTCTTGCCTAGGCTCTAGAACCTAGATCCTCTTGCCTCTCTAGAATGTCACTTCTCTCTCCAGTGTCATAGTACCCTGTCCTCTCTCTCTCTCTTCTTGGCAAACATACCTTAATCTTTCCATTTTTAAAAAAAATTGGGAAGTTTATTATATGAACACACTGCAAATTGGCCATAGCCCCATCCAATTATACTCTTACGTTCCTTCTCCTTCACCTCCATTCCACTGGGACCTTCTCAGTGAGAACTACCACCATTACCACCACCCCTGTCTCCCTCTCCACTCCCTCCTCACTGCCTTGTATTTGACATTGCTTTTTCTTCCTCCTTGTCCCTCTTGAACCAACTCTCATCAGGCTTTGGTCCCCATTGTTCTACTGAAACTGTTCTTTTCAAGGTCACTAATAACATCTTTGTTGCCAAATACAATAGCCGATTCTTCATTCTCACCATGCTCTTTTAGCATCATCTCATCCAAATGGTTACTTTCTTCAAAACTGTCACCACTTGGCCTCCTCTGTGTGGGAAACAGACAACAAACACTCTGGTAACATCATGAGAGCTTCCTGAATACAGGGGCTTTATTTCATATCTCTAGGCAGCCTAGAATTCTGCTTGCATGTATGAAAAGCACAATGTATGCTTGTTCAGTGAATGAGTCTAGATCCGTTGTGATGGTTTTCAACTTGGTGGGATTTAGCATCGTCTAGGAAACTCATGTCTGAATGTGTCTGTGAGGGTGTTTCCAAAGAGGATTAACTGTGGGGAAAAGAACCAAACTCAAAGTGAGTTGAACCTTCCAAATGGGTGTTGCAAACATAAAGAAGTCCAAGGAAAAGCAGTGTTGCCAGCCTGTCTTTGCTTCTTCCTGAGTGGAAGTGTCCATTGCTATTGTTATTACCTTCTGTTGACATCAGACTCCTCCAGCTTCTTTAGCCTTCCAACCTGGTCTCTGGGGACCTTTGGGCCTTTGACACTGGATTTTGGATGTTGAGGTACCCAGAGTATGGACCCAGCAGCTATCTGGTTCTCAGCTTCCCCAGCATGCAGATAGCCAGTGTTGTACCACCCAGCCTCCTGTTATATAAGCCAGTCTAATAAATCCCCTAGTATAATAGTTATTATTTTATAAAATTTAAAACACACACACACACACACACACACACACACACATATATATATATATTACTGGTTCTGTTCCTCTAGAGAGCCTTGCCTCATATATCGGGGATTAGCAAAATACAGTTCACTGTCCAAATCTGGGCTCTTGCCTGTTTTGTATATACAGCTTCATTGAGACCAGCCATGCTCACTAGTTCACAGAATGTCTAAGGCTATTTTTGGACCACGAAACCAGAGATACTTACTACCTGGCCTTTTACAGGAAAAGTTGGCTGACCCCTAATTGAGAAAATTGCTTCGACTTCATTCTGTGCTGTGTATGTAAGACTCTCCCTGGCCCCAGATGATCTATTCAGTTCCAAGCACCTCCTATTGGCCCCTGAGAACCATCCCATGTGACCCAAAACCAGGACAGTATGTAAGCTGACTTGGTGAATAGTGCTCAATATGAATTTGAGTCCATTGTGAACATACTCCCACATAAGAATGTCTTGAGCTTCAAGACTATGAACATATGAGGAAAAAACTATGCACGCTGTTCAACTGATTTTATGAATGTTCCATATGGTAACAATTTAAGCCTTGGATGAAAAGGTGGTAGGTGCCTTTCTAAGAATTTTACTTACTCTTTTAATCCTCTCCACAACCTTGTGATAGATGATATAATAGTGCTGATATAATATATATGTATATATATAAGATCACAATATATTATATATAAAGTGAAAGCAGTATCTATATCTATATCTATATCTATATCTATATCTATATCTACATCTATATCTATCTATATTTATATCATCTATGTCTATCTATATTATTTATATATATCTATATTATCTATATCATCTATATCTATATCTAATCTATCTCTATATATGATAAATCATAGTGATGATATAATCATAGTTGGAAATAGGCTCCAGGAGCCCCATTCCCCCATACTGCAGATACAAAAGTCCGAGGATACTCCAGTACCTACCTAAAATGGTGTAGTATTTGCATATAACCTAGGCACATCCTCTCATATGCCTTAAATCATCTCCACATTACTTTTAATACCTAAAACAATGTAAATACTATACAAATAGTTGCTAAATGGTTTGGGAAATAATGATAAGAGAAATGTCTGTACATGCTCAGTACAGATGCAACTTTTTGTATGTGTGTGTATGTGTTTGTGTGCAGGGCTGCATGCATATGTATGCTTGTGTCTATGCAGACCATGGGCCAACATGGGATGTCTTCCTCAATCCCTCTTTATCTGACTGATTGAAACAGGGTCTCTCACTGACCACAGAGCGTATAGATGCAGCTAGTGTAGCTAGCCAGCTTGCCCTGTGGCTCCACCTGCCTTCAGTTCCTGAGTGCTGGGAGTACAGGTGCGCACTGCCATGCCCAGCATTTACCTAGCTGCTGGGATCTGCACTCAGGCCCTCACACTTGCATGGTGATAAGCACTTTACTGACTGAGCCCAGATAGACTTTTTGGTCCACGGTTGGTTGAATCCATGGATATGGAGGGTTCACTGTTCTCCCATCATTGTTGAGGAATCTTAAATTGGAAAAGCTGAGGAACTTTCCCACAAGGAAATAGGAAGTGCTCCTGTTTGGATTCCAGATGAGGACCATTAAATCCAAGGTTCGGTCTTGCCAAGCCTTATGTCCCCCACCTGGCCGGGAAAGTGACGTTTCCTGAACCTGGGTCCATAATCATCAGGACGGATGCCCAGCCCTCTGGATTAGCCTAGGGTGGGAAAGATGACAATTCAATTTGGGCCCAGTCTTATCTTTACTCATATTTAGTGTTTTCATGGTTTGATCCAGGTGTACCCCACAAACAAATGGGTTCTGAATGCTCCATCCCCAGCTGATGGCAGTTTGGGTATTAGAACCTTGTTGGCGCTGTGTTTTTGGGGGAGGGCTTATGGGTGTTGTAAGCCAGCTTCCCCTTGCCAGTATTTGGCACACCTTCCTGCTGCTGCTTGCAGTGCTGTGGTGGAGGTGATGTCCACCCTCTGCTCATGCTGTCGTTTTCCTTGCCATGATGGAGCTTCCCCTCGAGTCTGTAAGCAAAATAAACCCAGGCCTCTACAAGCCGCTTTTGGTTGGGTTCTTTTCTGTGCAACAAAGAGAAAGCTGACTACAGCAAGTGTATTGATTTTTTTAAACAAATATTTTTTATTTGCATGCAGAGAGAGAAAGAAAGAGAGAGAGAGAGAGAGAGAGAGAGAGAGAGAGAGAGAGAGAGAGAGAGAGAGAGAATATGTGAATGTGACTATGTGACTGTGCCAGGGCCTCCAGCTGCTGCAAATTCCAGATGCATGTGTCACCTTGTGCATCTGGCTTTACTTGGGTACTGGGGAATCAAACCCAGGTCGTTAGGCTTTGTAGGCAAATGCCTTAACCACGGAGCCATCTCCTCAACTCTACTGCATTGACTTATTTTTCATTGTAATTTTTAGTTGTAAGCAGAGAGAGATAGAAGAGAGACAGACAGACAATGGGCATGTCAGGGCCTCCAGTCACTGCAAATAGATTCCAGATGCATGTGTCACTTTTGTGCATCTGGCTTTACATGGGTACTGGGGAATTGAATGGGGGGGGGTCCTTAGGCTTTGCAGGCAAGCACCTTAATTGCTGAGCCATCTTTTCAGCCCTATTTTAAATTTGCTAGTAACAACCAAGGCAAAGGGAAAGGACATCTTTTTGGAAAGCCACTCATACCTCAAACATTATGCTTTTATTAGATGTCAGAAAATTTTTCTGAAAAATAGTAGAACATTGTCACGTGTCATTTTCCTTCTGTCAGATACTTTAAGGTTGTCTTCTCTCATCTGTGTTGAAGTAGATCTTAAGACAATTGTATAGCTTTTATTTTTAAGAAACAAAATTTTCCACATTTCCCCAAAATCAAAAGGAAAAAACATCCTAGAAAATGTTTCTTTTCTCTCTGTTCTGCATTGCAAGTAATGTTTTTGTCCTGATTAAAGTCCCCCCTCTTGCTTTGCCCCAAAGGCATCCAGCTGTCTGAATGCTCTGGCTTGGAAACCAGGAGAGAAATGGGAAGATGGGGAGAACCGAATGAATTGCTGCTGCTTCTAGAAGCTGAGAGAACAAGGTTTGGGCTGCTGGCACCTTGTAGACAAGCAGAGACAGTGAGGAGAGCGGTTAAGAGATTTCCTTTGGTTACCAGGACCACAGGCGTATCTCTTTTTTCTCCTCTAAATGTTCGTGCTTATAGGAGAATTTTCTTACTCCCAGGAAAACATCCCCCCACCCAAGAATGTAAGAGTGTTTATCCTTTGCAGCACCTATGTACTGAGGGGCGGAAATAAGTCCTTTCCTTACCAGCAGCTCAGTGCAAAACAAAGCCCCCTGGTTCTTTTGTTGTCTGCACCTAATCGCTCCACAAACTGTTCTCCATCCTGCTCTCCTTCCACCCCCTCCTGAGCAAGGGAGGCTGGAAAGAAGCCATCAACACAAAAATCCCTGTAGCAACAGAGCCAGCCTGCCTGTTTGGAGGTGCTTGTGGAGAAAGAATCGCAAGAAAACAAAGGGGAAGAATATGGGAACTTCACACCCGCTTCCCCACATGCCATTCCGCTGGTGGGTGGCACGAGCAAGCCTTTGGCTCCCTGAAGTGGGTGTTTTTTATGGGGCTGAGTGACAAAGGGCCAAAGAGGGGAAGAACTCGTGAGCAGCAAGTGGAAAGCTACCAAGACACTTGCCCTGAGTGTCACCTGGTTAAGAGAAGGCAGCTGCATTCATCCCTCCAAATTCCCAAGTACCAAGTCACTCTGACAGGGCCACCGGGCCATTTGGATGAGGCCAGCCCTTCACTACAAGGCAGCTTTTGTTCTAAAGCAAGTTATCTTTCTTGGTTTCTTTTGTCCAAACGGAGTGACATGTTGTCACGTGACAGGGGCAGGCAGTGGGTAGAGATATTAATTATTGCTAACTGGCTCCTGCCCGCAGCTCTGCCTGCAGCTTTTATGAACCCCACGTTGTAAAATCAACACATTGAAAAAGGCAGCTTTGGCTCAGAAGTGCCAGAGAGGAAAGTAATTCAATTGATCTCAGCTTGGTGGTTGTCTGAATGGATCCGTTAAATGTGTACTTGAAGGAGGGCGTTAAGTGTTCTGAAAAACAGTGTGAGAACCCAGTCAAGCTGTGCAGTGGCTACCTCAGAAATTGCAGAAGGGTTTACCTTTGGATGGTCATGTTGGCTTTAGCAATTGGTAAAAGCTTCCTGGGGAGATGAGAGCATGGAACCCAGGACTGAGACCAGAAAACCCAGTATACATTGGCTGAGGATGTTAATGCATGAGTATGTTTTGTCTTTTAGAGACCATGGTTCAGCAAGGCAGGGGAATTTTCTGGAAAGCATACCATAGTGTGGAGCTATAAGAATTATAATAAAACTGGGTTTACTTCTGTCTATGACATGCTTTTTTCTCATGTCTCCCAAAGGGGTTAGACCCTCCTCTGTCAAGTAAGACAGTGAGAAAAGCTTTCGTGAAACATCACCAGGGCTGAGGAGATGGCTCCGTGAATAGGGGTCTGAAAGGATCTGAGACCACCTAAGTTCAATTTCCTAGCACTCACATCAACAGCTGGGCATGGTTATACACACCTGAAACCCCAGTCCTCGTGGGGGCAGAGATCAGAGATCACTGGGGCTTGCTGACCTAAGAAATCAGTGAAAACAGCAGCTGTGGGTTGAACGAGAGACTCCACCTCAAGGAAACAAACAGATGAGGGAAAAGAGGAGGACACCAGCCATTCTCCTCTGGCCGCTGCATGTGTGGACACAGGGTGCTTGATTTTGATAGGGCAAGAAAGAAGGTTCTGGCAGAAAAATAGCATAAGCAAAGATCAGAAATCAACGTAGAAGTGGGTGGGTTTGGCCAACGTGTGTGGGTGGAATGTGGTGAGATGAGACCAGAAAGTAGGAAGGACCTGATCATGGAGGGCCTTGTGAGCCATGCTGAGGAGTGACAGTTTTATTCCAAGGGTCATATGAGTATTTTAAATGTTTAGGACACAATGGAAAGTGCTTGCCCTGCAAGCATGAGAACCTGAGTTTGGATTCCCAATGCTCACCTGAAATGCCAAGCATGGGACTGGGGAGATGGCTCAATGAATACTGTTTTCCATGCAAGCACAAGTCCATGAATTTGGACCCTTGGACTTCATATAAAAGCGGGGAGCTGTGGTGGGCCTACCCTCAAATGGGGTAGAAAGCAAGGGCCAACACTTCAAAGTTGTCCTCATATTTATACTGTGGCACACACACCTGCATGCTCACGTATGTGAACACACACACACACACACACACACCAAAGAAACCCACCCAACAACATGAAGCATGGTGTTGTGTACTTACAATCCCAGCAGTAGGGTTGCAGAGATGGGTGGATCTCTAGGGCTCACTGGCTAGCTAGTGTCGCTGAATTGGTAACCTCCAGCTTTAGCAAGAGATCCTGCCCCGATTGGTAAGTGATGGAGGAGGACAGTTGACTTTGACCTTTGGCTTCTCCACACATGTGCACACATATCCATGAGCACTTGGACATACACACATACAGACCACACATGTATACACATGCCAATAAAGTGTCTACTATATAAATGATGATAAGAATTGGTTTCTATACAGATGGAAATGGGAGACCATGAGGAAGTTCTGTCAGTTGGGAGAGGTCTTGGGATAGACCAGCCTTGGTGGTGGTGGGCAGTGGAGAACAGAGAGGAGAGGGAAGTCTCTGTAATCAGGGCTAGAGGCAGAGGCAGAGCAACATGGTACCACTCATGGAGGTAAGGAATTCCACAGAAGAGACAGGCTTGGAATGAAGATGCCGAGTGTTCAATGTGGATCTTTTAATCACATAGTTTGTGAGCAGTTATATGTGTGGTCAGTCTATACATGGAAGCTGGAGCCACAAAGATGTGTATTAGTCAGTTTTGTATTCCTATGAAGGAAGACCAAAAGCAGCACACTTTATAAGGAGAAGAGGCTTATTTAGCTCAGTCTTGGAGGTTCCAGGCATGGCATCTGTGGATGCAGTTCTGACAAAGACCCCATGGCACATGGCAGATGGTGGGAAATATGCAGAGGAAGAATCACGGAGCAATCACGAGAAAACTGCCTTCTGAGAGCACGCCCCTAGTGACCCCAGGCTCTGCTAGTTGCTTAAAGGTTTTATGGCCTCTCAGTAGGGCCACCCTGGGTGGATTAGTTACTTTCTCATTGCTGTGACCAAATGCCTAACAGGAAGCAACTTCTGGAAGGAAGTGTTCATCTTGGCTTACAGTTTGAAGTTACCATCCATCATGGTGGGGAAGGTATATTAGCAGGAGCTCATGGCAGCTGGTCCACGGTGAGGAAGCTGACAGCAATGAGTGCCGGTTCTTTCCACGATGCCTCGCCATGGAATAAAGCTACTCACATTTAGGTTGGTCTTCCCACCTTGACTAACCTAATCTAGAACATCCTTCACAGATGGGCCCAGAGACTTATTTCCATGGCGATTCTAGATCCCATCACACTGACAAGATATACCATCACCTTGGGCACCAAAACCTTAATCACCACAGACCCTTAGAGGATGTCAAATCATAGCAGGGTGGTTGAGGATTTTTTGATAGTTAAGAAAAGGAAAAGTGAGAGAGCCGTGATCAACCCAACTCGATCAACAAGCCATGGAATAATGGCCGACATCCCGGCAAGAGATGAACCACCCTGGACCTATCAGTAGGCCCCAAATAAAACCTATGAGAAAGCAGCATGATAAACAAGAGACCTATCATCCCAGCAAATCAGATAACCCAGAATAGGTCATTGAGACAGACACCAGTGATATCCAACACAACCCAAAGCAGAAGTTCAGAGACACTTAAGATCTCAATAATAAAGCAGACTTAATAACTCACCCACCATGACTCAGGGAACCAAGCAGAAGAGGGGGTGGAAAGATTGTAAGAACCATGGTGGGGGAGAATATCCAGTCATTGCCCACCTCAGTAACAACACAAAAGGGGGGGGACCAGGCTACCTCTTGTATTAATCATAACCCCCTACCCCATGGACTGATCCAGTATGCCCACCGAGGAGGGCCCCTAGTGGGTTGGGGACAGGGAGGAGCAAAATGGGGGTAAAATCATAAGATTTTCTCATACAAAGTATCTAATTATGGATAATAAAGATATCAACAAAAAGAAAGAAAGAAAAGGAAAAGTCAGGGAAAGCCCAGAGACATACTTGTGATAGGAGGATGTGCAGAAGGAGAGGAGACCAAGAAGGAAAGTGGGAAATAAAGGTTTCTGAGTTTTGTGAGTGAAACAAGGAACATATGGTAGCTTATGCAGAAAAGGGCTTTTGAGGTCAAGTTCAATATGGAAGGGCTGTGAGTTTGAGTTGTCTCCTCAAAAGATAATTTTCAATCCTAACTTATGGTATCTATGAACCTGTCCTTATTTGGAAATAGACTCAGGAAAGAGAAGACTTCAGGCTGTGAAAAGTAGGCAAAAGTTTATTTATTTATTATAAAAAGCTAGTTAAGGGCTAGGGAGGCGGCTCAGTGGATAAAACACTTGTCATGAGAGAGAGCATGAGTACCTGTGTTTAGATACCCAAGCCCCACAGAAAAAGCCAGAAGCTTCGTCAGGCTTTTGTAACCCCAGCATGTCTACAACGAGATAGGAGGTGGGGACAGGAGAATTTCATGAAAGCTTGCAGACCAGCTAGCTTAGCTAATAGAGTGCTGAACAACGAGAGAGAGAGAGAGAGAGAGAGAGGGAGGGAGGGAGAGAGGAGAGAAAGGAAGGGAGAGAGAGGGGGAGAAAGAAAAAGAAAGATAGGAAGGAAAGAAGACAGACAGACAGACAGAGACAGACAGACAGACAGACAGAGAGACCCCACCTCACATGAGATAGAAGGTGAAGACCAAGACCCAAAAGTTGTCCTCCAACTTACACATGTGAGCCATGACACGAATACCTTCACTCACACACACACGTATCAAATAATAAATAAATAATATATATATAATAAATAAATAAAAATAAATTGATAAGCTAATTAACATATTCTGGTGTGTACCTAGTGAGAATCATGAGAGCAAAACTCTTAGCAAATGTAGAGTTTACAATAAAGCTTTATTAGCCCCTTTGTTGTTAACTCCCTAGAACTTACTTTTCCTATATAAAGGAAACATTCCACCTATTAATCAATGTTTCTCCAGCACCGCCTTCCTCCTGAGCCCAGGTTCCGACAATCACCATTCTCCTTCCTGCTTTTATGAGCAGATTCCACATGGAAGCAAGATCATGGTTGGTTTTTCTGTGCTGGCTTATTTTACTTAGCATGTGTGAAACTCCAAGTTCATCCATCGTCTTTGAAATAGCAGGATTCTTTCCTTTTAAGGACTTAATAATAACACACACACACACACACACACACACACACACACACACACACACACACACACACACCTGTATACCACATTATCTTCATCCATTTGTCAGTAGACAATTAGGTTGACCCCATAGTTTGGCTATTGTAAATAATGTTGCAATGAACATGGGAGTATAGATATCTACTTGACATAGTGATGTCATTTCCTCTGGATATATGCCCAGAAATGAGATTTCTGGATCACATTGTAGTTCTAGTTTCAATATGTTTATTTATTTACAAGAAGAGAGAGATAGAGAGAAGACAGACAGAGAGAATGGGTGCACCAGGGTCTCCAAGCCACTGCAAACGAACTTCAAGTGGATGTGTCACTATTTGCATCTGGCATTATGTGGATACTGGGGAATCGAACCCTGGTTGTTAGGCTTTGCAGGCTGTTAGGCTTTGTAGGCAAGTGCCTTAATCACTGAGCAATCTCTCCAGCCCCTGATTTCAATTTTTAATTGAAAAAAATTATTTATTTTTAGTTTCAATTTTTTGATGAATCTCTGTTTTGTTCTTCACGGTGATTGCACAACTTGCATTCTGACCAGCAAGCAGTAGGTAAGGGTTCATTTTTCTCCACAGCCTTGAGAATACCTATTGTCTTTGAGATAACAGCTATGCCGACAGGTATGAGATGGTGTCTCATTGTGGGTTTGATTTGCATTTCCAGGATGAGATCTCATGTTTTGTATGAGGCTTTGATCATATCTAAATGCTGTTGGAAAAGAGTCATTAAAGAAGAAAACATTTTCTGAACAGAGGAAGGGAAAGAGTTTGACAGTGAGCAAAGGCTCTGTGAGGGGAGGGACAGGGACTATCTTAAAGACCCCGAGTCACACAGGGGAAGTCACAGGTGGGTTTGGAGGTTTGGCTACAGAGAGCCAGGTGAGTTCCTGCCACCTTGGGAGAAAGAGCCCAAGGTTGTCCTAATAGTAGGCAAAGCAGGCACCCTTCCTTGAACATTTGAGAAGCTGGAGTAAGCTTATGACTCATCTATCACAATGCTTCACTTTCTCATTTATCCAACTTATGCAGAACCTACTGTGTGTGCAAGCTGTGCACACCTCAGCATCTGATCATGTTCTATCCATGAGAAGTTCTTGTCTTATTTCATCTTTATTTCTGTATGAGCAAACTGGATTTGTGTGTAGTGTGTGCATGGTGTGTGGTGTGGTGTATGCATGCACCCCATGCATACTCCTGCAGAAGCCGAAGGAGATCACTCATCCACATGTTTCCTTGAGATAGAGTCTCTCACAGAACCTGGAGCTGCCATTTTTGGTCAGACTGGCTGCTCAGTGAACCTCAGTGACTCTCTGGTCTTCATGCCCCACAGGTCTGGGGTTATAGGCAGGTGTGGCCATGCCCATTTGTTTATGTGAGTGCTGGGGCATCAAACCCTGGGTGAATTAGGCCCTTTCAGGCCCTCATGCTTACCTGGAAAATGATCTTACCTTCTGAGCTATCTCTCCATCCGTGCAAGCTGAATTTATACACAGACACATAGATGGGGCATACATGTCATTGTAGTTACCTTTGCATTGCTAGGACAAAACACCTGATCAGAAGCAGCTGATGGGAGGAAAGAATTTATTTTGGCTTATAGTCTCAAGGGGAAGCTTCATGATGGCAGGGGAAAACATGGCATGAGCAGAGAGGCTGGACATCACCTCTGCCACAGCAGGTAGAAAACAGCAGGAGGAGGGTGAGCCAAGCTCTGGAAAAGGGAAGCTGGCTATAATGCCTCCAAACCTGCCCCCAGAAATATACCTCCTCCAGCAAAGCTCTATCTCCCAAATTGTTACCACCTAGAAACCAAGCATTTAAGACATAGGAGTTTATGGGAGACACCTGATTCAAACCACCACATATTGAATAAAGTTTGAAATGAAAATGAGTGGGGTTTAGGTTGTTCTGGTATGGAATTCTGACTCTGATATTCAATTCGAGTGGTCCCGGGCAGATCGTCCCCCCAGATCCTCACCAACTGAGAATAGTATATGAGAAGAGCCTATTAAAATGGTTTTCTGAGTGTGGTGGTGCATACCTGTAATCCCAACACTGGGAAGGTAAAGACAAGAGAATCATGGGTTCAAGGCCATCCTTAACTACACAGCAAGGCCTGATCTGGGTCACATAAGACCCCGTCTCAAGCAAAACCAAAAACAAGCACAAATTAGCAACAAAATTTAAATGGCTTGTTTATTGCTCTAAACAGGCACCCTCCTCATTGCTGGCAGAAAGCACCCGACCAAAAACAGCAAGTGGGAGCAAAGGTTTATTTTGGCTTAAAGACTTGAGGAGAAACTCCATGATGGCAGGGAAAACAATGGCATGATCAGAGGGTGGACATCACCTCCGCCACAGCACTGCAAACAGGAGCAGGAAGGTGTGCCAAACACTGGCAAGGGGAAGCTGGCTATAACACCCATAAGCCCATCCCCAACAACACACCTCCCATCAGGTTCCAATTCCAAAATTGCCATCAGCTAGGGACCCAGCATTGAGAACACACACGTCTAGGGGGACACCTTGCTTTTCAATCTTTCAGCATGCTATATAAGCCAAGCCATTCCCTGTGTTCCAACTGATGAACATCTAGATACTCAAGTCTTACGGTAAACATAATTAAGAAGGTGAACCCGCTGCCAGAGAATTATGTAAAGCACACTGCAAATTATTTTTGGATGAGTCTGTTTTGCATGATGTATGGTAGGATTTCCTACTATTACTGCAGATGGTTGAGAGCCAACAATTTTTTTACTTTAACTCACATGTACTCAGAGGACCTCCCAGATGCACAGATGTGAGAGGAATTTTCTTTTCACTTGGTAGATGAGATTTTTCTCTTTCCAGTGGAACCAAAAGGTAGCTTGAAACTGACCTTGAGACTGGGGATATAGCTTAGTTGGTAGAGTTCTTGCCTAGCATGCATGAAGCCCTGTGTTCAATTTCCAGCATTCATAAACTAGGTGTGTGATTGTGACATATGCCTGTAATCCTAGCATTTGGCAGGTGGAGGCAGAAGTATCTGAAGTTCAAGGTTATACATGCCTATGTAGGGAATTTGAGGCCTGAACATGAGACCCTGTCTCAAAAATTCAAAAACAAGCCTGGAGTGGTGGCGCACGCCTTTAATCCCAGCACTTGGAAGGCAGAGGTAGGAGGATTACCGTAGTTCAAGGCCACCCTGAGACTACATAGTGAATTCCAGGTCAGCCTGAACTAGAGCAAGATCCTACCTCAAAAACAAACAAACAAACAAAAAACAAAAAAAGAAAAATTCAAAAACAAAGGTTAAAAAAAAAAACAGGCCTGGAGAGATGGCTCAGTGGTTAAAGTGCTTGCTTGCAAAGCCTGACAGCCTGGGTTTGATTCCCGTGTGTGTGTGTGTGTGTGTGTGTGTGTGTGTGTGTGTGTGCGCGCACGCGTGCGCGCGCGTGCATGTATATATTTGTGTATAGATATATAATATTTTAAAATATTTTATTTATTTGCAAGGAGACAGAGATTAAGAGAGAGCAGGAGGGAGGGGGGAGGAGGGAGGTAGGGAGGGAGAATGGGTGCACCAGGGCCTTTAGCCACAGCAAACAAACTCCAGATGCATGCACCACTTTGTGCATATGACTTTATGTGGTTACTGGGGAACTCAGGTTGTTAGACATCGCAGGAAAGTGCCTTAACCACTGATCCATCTTTCCAGTCCCCTAATATATATAGACACTATAATAATCTCAGAACTTGAGAGGCAAAGGTAGGAGGATTGCTGTGAGTTTGAGGCCAGCCTGAGATTCCAGGTCAGCCTGGGTTAGAGCAAGACACTGCCTTGACCCCTATCCCCCCTCCAAAAAAAAAAAAAAAACAAAAAACAAAAAACCCAACCTCAAGCTAACTAATTTCTAACCAACCATTCTTTCTGGTTTGAATTACCTCTTTCACAGGTAACCTGGGAGACCTGGTTTCATGCCAAGGTGAACCAAGAGAAGTGCATTCCTATTGGCATTTGGTGTGTGGACCCAGCTTGGCTGACACGTGTTCTTCTGGATATAGGACTGTAGCACTCAGAAGAAGCCCTGAGTAGGACCCTTACCTCTGTGACTTCTCTACTTTGTGGCCTGGAGCATGTCCCTTCAAATATACCTCAGTTTATTCTTCTGTAAAACTAGAAGTGTAGGTCCAAAGATTCTAAGGCTACAGCACTCTGCACACTATGTATGCTAAGGGTGTCTCAACTGCATCCTTTTCCTGTTCTTGATTACTTTTTAAAATTATTTTTATTTATGAGAAGAGAGAAAGGGAGGGAGTGAGAGAGAGAGAAAACAGAGAAAAAGAGAGAATGAGAATAGACACTTTGAGGCCTCTTGTTGCTATAATAAATGAACTCCAGAGGCAAGTACCACTTTGTGCATCTGGCTTCATATAGGTATTGGGGAATCAAACCCTGGCTGTCAGGCTTTGCAAGCCAGTGCCTTTAACCACTGAGCAATCTCCCCGTCCTTGATTTCTTATTTCAATATTCACTCCTTAAATAAATCAAGAGCAGAGCCAGGGCATGTGTGTGAAGATAGTGCTTCACGGTTTTTCCATGGTGGGGCATGTTGGGGAATAGCCTAAATGTGCCAAAAGGGGGAGGGAGTTAAGTAAATCACGATGAATCAGCCAACTCAGTGAGATATTATCTAGTGATCAAAAGGAACATTTATGAAGTGTCTCTGGAAAATTGGGAAAATGTTTTTTTGCATGATGTTAAATGAAAAGGCAGGAGATAAATGATCTCTCTGCTTTGATAAAATTGACTGGGAAAATATACTGGCATATGCACAAATTTAAAGGGAGCTCTAAAAGTGAAAATAACAGATACATAAAAATATAGGATAATGGGGCTGGGAAATGGCTCAGCCGGTAAAAAGGCCTGCCTTGTAAGTAGGGAGGCCTGAGTTCAACCTCCAGAGAATGTGTAGAAATGCAAGATGTGGCGATTCACACTGTGATCCCAGCACTGGGGAGGTGGAGACAGGAGGATCCCTGAAGCCTGCTAGTAAACCAGTCTAGTCTAATTGGTGACCTCCAGGCCCTATGAGAGAACCTCAACAACACAAAAAAGGGGGGGATAGAGTTTCTTAAGATGCCATCTGAGGTTGTCTTCTGGACTCCACACACATGTGCACATGTACCCATGCACATGTGTACACCTCCACACAACACAACCATCCTCACATTAAAAATATATTTATAATGAGATGAACAAGTGACTCAGGGCCACAGCCAATCAGCCAACAAAGGATAAACCAAGGAGACAGACACCAATGATTTTCGACAAAACCTAATCCAGAAGTACAGAGACCCCTAAGATCTCAACCATAAAACAGCCTTAATACTCACCCACCACGACTCAGGGAAATGAGCGGAAGAGGAGGCGGAAAGATTGTGAGTGCCTTGGTGGGGGAGAATACCCAAAGTCATGGCCGCCCTCAGTAGCAACACTCTAAGGCTGACAGAACCAGGCTGTCTCCTAGGCTGTCCATAGTCCCCTGCCCCAAGGACTGATCCAGACTGCCCACGGAGGAGGATATCCAGCTGATCGGGGATGGGGAAGAGGGGCATTGGGGAATGGGGGATAACAACTTATTGTCTGCCCATTAAATAATAATAATAGTAATAATAATAATAATAGGAAGGCAGGGGTCATTTGCCACAGAGTGTAAGGATTGATGAAGTCAGTTCCAGGTCCTTTCTGGATGCTTCCAGACCCTGACTATACCTCTAGGAGCTTCAGAACATATTTATGCTCTGATGCATCTCTTTCTTTTCTTTCTGGAAATAACGACACCTTCCTGGCTAATCACCTCAGTTTCCTTCTCTTCTTTCTCTTCCCTTGTGCCCACCATTAGCACACACCATCTTTTCTCTGTGGGTGGGGGTCACAACCCCAGAGACCTAGACAACCCTGGAAGCAGGCGACAGAGAGTCTAGACCTCAGGGTCCCAAGAGCAGCACAAGGAACAAGGAGGCAGCTTGCTGAACACCTTTTCCCAGTGGGGCAGTCAACCATATTATTCTTTAGTTAATGGAATTTTCTTGTTCCTCTAAGTACAAAAACATCAGTAGCTCAGATGCCTCCTACTACCGTGGTTGATAAAACACTCAAAGAAAAGGAAGTGGGAGAGAAAGCAGAGTGGGGGGGCAATTGAGGGGAGGCAAGGCTCTATTTTTTGCAGGGGGTGGGCAGGGACCTGCTTTATTATTTTTTTCCACCTTAAGAAAATTTGCCACTTCTCATATTGATCTGGAGATTCCAGAGCCTTCTGGTGTTACACTCAGGAACAAAGAAACGGTTGTTTCCTAGATGTTATCTTAAGGAGTCAAATTTTGGCTCCTGAAGAAAAGATATGGGTTTTGGGAATTAGCTGGTTTTCCTTCCATGATTCCTTTTACTTCTGCCATCTGCCCTCCCTTCTTACCTCCCCTTCCCTTCTCTCTTTTCTTGTCCTCTCTTTGCTGACAGGGATTCATGTACCCCAGGGTAGCTCCCAACTTGCTATGCAACCAAGAATGACTTTGAACTTCTGTTCCTCCTGCTTTCACTTCCTGGTGCTAGAATTACAGGTGTATGCCACCATGCCTAGTTTATGTGGTGCTGGGGATTGAACCCAGGGATTTGCACTCAACCAACTGAGCTATATCCCAGTCTCTCTGCACCAACGTTCTCCAACTTGTTCATGTCATGGATTTTTAAAAAAATATTTTTATCTTTTTGAGAGGGAGAGAAGGAGAGAGAGAGAAGAGAGAGAGAGAGAAGAGAAAGAATAAGTATGGGTGTGCCAGGGCCTCCTGCCACTGCACACAAACTCCAGATGCATGCTCCACTTTGTGCATCTGGCTTTATGTGGGTGCTGGCGAATCAAACTTGGGCCATCAGGCTTTGCAAGCAAGTACCTTTGCTGAGCCATCTCTCCAGCACCGTGTCATGGATTTTTAAAAGAAAAATGGTCCAATAGCTTCTTAGGATACTTCTTCCATCTCTTTCCATAGGCAGTACCTGTATACTGTATAACACTACCTTACATAGCAAACTCCCAAGCACAGTCCCTTGCATAGGAGCCTGCTCTATTCTGGTATCCCATTTGGAACTGCCCAGTTTATAGCCATATAAACCCCAATTTGCTCCTGGGGTCCACTGAGCGTGCTCAGAGCAATAGGAATGCAAGACTCCAGCTATTATTTGTGATCCTTGGGGCCAAGTGGAGTTGTCTTCTACAACATCAGTATGGAGGAACCCATCCCTTCTGTGAGTTCCAGCTCTGCAAATCTCTCATTGACTGTGACCAAATCGGCCTCCTGCCAGGCCTGGCAAGATGGTGGCCTAAAAGCCCTCTTGCACATGGTGCTATAAGTCCTTCCTATTGCCCAGTCCAGGAGTTGTGAAATATCAGTGCAGTGTGTGTGTGATGGTTCTCTGCAGCCTAGAACAAGTTTGTCTGGATATGGAGACTTTGTGGGGAGGTGAATCAGCTTAATGTCACATGACAGTGGAACTACCCAAGGCCTTGACATGAAGGTGCTACAGGAGCATTGGAGATGAGCCTTTTCTCCCAGGGCATCTCTTGCTAGATTTATAGGTTGCACTTTGGAGAAATGTACAATTCTTCACATTTGAATTTTTAAAAGAGCAGCAGCATGTCCCAAGCCTTCAGTCCCCTGCCCATGGTCAGGTGTTTTAGAGCATCTATTTATCCACATTAGTTTGAGATTTCTGCCAAAGAACACTAGTTAAAATTAAAGTCAACATTACTGGATCAAACTGTTCTCATATTTCTCCTGCTGGAAATACCTACAATTCCTTAAGACAATATTTCAGTTTACCACATGTCCAATGGCATGCTAAAATGTAATAAAAAACCCACCATCCTTTTCCTGCCTCCCACTCCTGGTGTTTTGAAGACTAGAGAACACACACGGACTTTCAATCAAGGGACATTGTGCTTCCTCTGTTTTGTGTACCTCTGTCTTTTCTAGAGCGAAGAGTATGATAAACCTCCGGTGCTGGTGACCCAGGAGGGATCTTGGGAAGGAGGTGGGTGACTCATGGTTGAATGAACATGTAGTATGCTTTCCTACCCAGCTGGCATTCCCCTACAGCTACCATGAGCTGGCCTGTTAGACCGTTTGGATCTGGAGCTATTCATTCACCCAATAAGCTTCACTGATCAGCCCTGAGACACCATGTTCCTATATTGTCCTCTATGGTCAGGGCCATAATTGGGAAGGTATATATTACACCCAGTTCAAATGCTGGATTACTGTCATGCTAGTTGGCAAATAACAATTACATGGAAGCTTTTCAACCTTCCCAAGGACCTGTGTACAATCTGTTTGGGCAGCTGCTGTTATTACACTGATGGTTAAGTAGCTGCAATCCCAGTTTGTGAGATAATTGATGAGTCTCCCTACACACACACACACACACACACACACACACACACACACACACACACTACTTGGTGGTGGTTGAGGTCAAGCTCATCTGAGAAAGTCCCCTTGGTTTCTTCTGGATGAAAGGCACCTTAACTACTATCTTTGGATGATTGAGGAAACCTGGTTTTGAGAAGATACCCTACTGACACAATTCCAGCATCACAATATTTGCATTTTGTTGAGACCAAAATAGTCACTAGATTAATGGAGCCCAATAAGACAGGCAGACGTGGGGCTACAGAAAAGATGAAGCTGTAGGATGTGGAGGGGGCTTCATTCTCTTTCATGTCGGAAATGACTGGAGTGGTCTACCATTAGCATCTGTGCACATATTGGAGGCCAAGTTGAGAAAGCTATTCTAATTTGAAGATCGTTGTCGGTTTCCTATTTTTACAACAAAATCCTTGAGGCAAGGTTATGCACTAACAAAAGAGGTTTATTTGGCTCCCATGTTAAGAAACCGAAAAACCAAAATTGGGTGGCTCCATGTGTTTAATCTTTGGTGGGGGCCTCATGGCAGGTGGTGTCATACTGGGAGTGTGGGTGAGAGGGAGATGTAATATGGCAAGACAGGAAACCAGAGAGATTTAGATGCCAGATTTGTTCTTTTTACTAATTTAAATATTTTTATCTATTTATGAGAGAGAGATACTGAGACAGAGAGACGGACAGACAGACAGACAGAGGGAGCTTCGGTACACCAGAGTCTCCTGCCACGGCAAATGAACTCCAGACACATGTGCCACTTTTGCATCTGGCAAGATTTGCTCTTTTTAAAAAACTTACTTTTAGAAACTGAGATCCCTCAAAACCCTCACTAACCCCTTGTAAGGACAGTGCCAATGGGCCCCACCTCGTGAAGCTTCTGTCTCACTCAATGGTGACACATTGAGAAGCAAGCTGCTAGCTCAAGACCATCCCGGGGACAAACCACATCCCTAGAGCAGCAGAGGTTGAGCCATGCTGGAACTCTCTTAGGAGTCTCTGTACCCCTCCCTCTTTTCATAATGCATGACCGTTGTAAGAGAAATGGGCATGTCTGCTGCTATGTGGTCTCTATTCTCAGCCACAGCCAACTCTCCTCTTTGCCTTCCTCAAGGAATCTAATGGCTTGATGTGTGCCTTTCCTAAGGTCTCTAATGCCTAGATATAAAAGCATGCATTTTAATGTCTATGTGGGTATTAGTGACCATCTGCCTCTTTGCATTCAGGTACAGCAGACACTGCGGCCGTGGAAGTCACGGTGTGTACCCCAGGCCTTGCTCCAGAGTGGAACTACTTGTTCAGTTGACTGGCAATGGACTGGCATTCATCCACTCATGCCTGTGGACTGGCACAGATCACAGCCAAGTCCTTCTCCAGAAGTTGCCCTTGGTCAAGGTTACATTTTTCCCAGGGGACAGTCACATTCAAGGGCTGGTGAATGCAGAGTACAGGGACTGTCTCCACCTCCACTATTTCCCCAGATTCAGAGTCTCCACATCAGCTGAGACGCCCCCATCCCTCCTTCCATCTGCGTTTCACGTTACCTTTTCTTCTGTTGCCTCCTGCTTCCCTCTCAGGTGCTTCTTGTATCGAAGGACCGTTTCCAGTAAAACTCCAGCCTTTAGCACCCACGGAAAGCCAGATATACAAAGTGGCACATGCATCTGGAGTTTGGTTTGCAGTGGCAATAGGCCCTGGCATGCCCATATTTCTCCCCATATTCTCACCCAGCTTGCAAATAAATTAATAAAAATAGGTAAAAACAAAACTCCATTAGCCAGTTCCTGACAATGCCCCATCTTTACAATATCTGGAGTATTCTACTGTATAGGAGCTCATAAATATGTGAAGTCTCCTTCCTGTGATCATGTTGTATATTTTCTGTTTATTCTAGGTTGATATGGTCTTCTAAGTTTTGGTGGATTTGATTTTGTTTTAATTTACCAGCTGAGTGGTTTCCTTTGTATATTTTGCCTTTAAATCAATACTGTCCAATAGAAGTATTTTATTTTATTTGTTAATATACATTTTTATTTATTTATTTGCAAGCAGAGAAAGAGGTAGAAAGGTGAGAGGAGAAAGAGAGAGAGAGAGAGAGAGAGAGAGAGAGAGAGAGAGAGAGAGAGAGAGAGAGAGAATGAATGCCAGGGCCTCTAGCCACTACAAACAAACTTTAGACACACATGCCACTGTGCATCAGGTTTTACATGGGTACATGGGTATTGGATAATCAAACCTGGGTCATTAAGCTTTGCAGGCAAGAGCCTTAACCACTGTGCAATCTCTCCAGCCCCCAAAAGAAGTATTTTAGAAAAACCACAAATGTAACTTGGAATTTTCTAGCAGTCACAAAGGCAGCCTCATTGAAGATCATCTCAAATTCTACAAGTGAGGACCATAAAAAATTTTAAATGTTAAAAAGTAAAAAGTAATTATAATAGCAATTGTAATTCAATGATAAAAGGAAACAATCTAACTTTTTAAGTGGACAAATAATTGAATATGTGTTTAATTAAAATACACAAAAGAATCATGAACATGTAAAGAGATTCTCAGTATCATGTCATTTGGCAAATGCAAATAAAAACCACAATAAGACTCTAAAATAAGCTAAATTGATACATCCATCATCCATCCATCCATCCATCCATCCATCCATCCATCCATCCATCCATCCATCCAGTAATGCTAGGTAAGTGCTATACCACTGAGCTATATCCCAGGCCTAAATTGTTTACTTTAAAAGGTAATTTCGGGCTGGGGAGACAGCTCAGTGGCTAAAGAGTTGTCATGCAGACCTCATCTAAAAGTCAGAAGCTGTGGTGGACTCCTGTAATCCCAGTGAAAGTTTGGAGAGAAGGGAGGCAGAGACAGAGGAATTTCCTAGTGAACAACAGTGAAAGACCCTTCCCCAGACAAGGGGGAAGGTGAGGACTGACCTGAAAGTTGTCCTCTGACCTCCACACGTACACCATCAAAGGTATGCACCTGTACACACACACACACACACACACACACACACACACACACACACACGCACACACTAGCTAAATAAAAAAGGCAATCTTTATGGTATATAAATATATCCAATCATTTTAAATAAAATAACTTTTTAAAAAGATGGGGAAGAAAATATAACATTCTGTTGTTAGCAAATTCTTTTTATACATTTTTAAAAATATTATTTATTTGCAAGAAGAGAGAGATAGAGGGAGAAAAAATAGGCATGTCAGGGCCTCTTGCCATTGCAAACAAACTCCATGTGCATGTGCCACTTTGTACACCTGACTTTATGTGTAAATGATAAAATGTAAAACTTTATGAGTAATGGGGAATGGAACCTGGGCTGGCAGGCTTTGCAAGCAAGTGCCTTTAACTAATGAACCATCTCCTGAGCTTATCTTATGTATCCTGAGCTGAAGATGAAGAACTTGCTCTATAGCTGAAGATGACCTTGAATTCTTGGTGGTGAGATTACAGACATGTGCCGCTATGCCTAATGCTGGGAATCAAACCCAGGGTTTGGTGCATGCTAGGCAAGCACTCTACCAACTGAGCTACATCTAATCCAAGTGTTAAATTATTGACAGGCACATTTAACTCACATTTCTCTATTAACATCAGAATTAAACAGCATATAACCACATTTCCAATGTCTTCACAGCATGAGAAACTTAACATACATTTCCTCTCATGACAACCTGTTTTGTTGTTGTTGTTGTTGTTGCTGATGGTAGTGGGAATAGTATTTAATTACTACTTGTTGGATACTTAGTTCCATGTAGCACGTTTGTTTTATATGCCCTCTCTTATTTTTCTCAAGCTCATAACTACTACTTCAAATTACCTTTCTGACTGTTCAGGGATTCTTTTTTTTTGTGTGTGTGTTCTTTTTTTGTATTTTATTTATTTATTTATTTGAGAGAGATAAAGAGGCAGAGAGGGAGAGAGAGAGAGAGAGAGAGAGAGAGAGAGAGAGAGAGAGAGAGAGAGAGAGAGAGAGAGAGAGAATAGGTGCACCAGGGTCTCTAGCCACTGCAAATGAACTCCAGACACATGAGCCACCCTGTGCATCTGGCTTTATGTGGGTTCTGGGGAATTGAACTGGGGTCCTTAGGCTTGCTTTGCAGGCAAGTGCCTTAACCATTGAGTCATTTCCCCAGCCCAGGGATTCTTTATAACATCAATTTCTTTTTTTAATTTTTAAATGTATTTTCTATTTTAAGCCTCCTTTAAATAATTTTCAATTAAACGGTATAGACATACTATCAATGATTTTGTAAATTAATTTTATAACATATACCACTTTGGTTGGTTCTTTGATGTCAATTTTACTTCTGGGGGTGGGTTTCTTCTCATTCTGTTTTGTTTGGCTTTTTCCTCTTCTTCCTAACACCTAACTATATAAACCCCAAGAACACGTTCAGATCTCCTCTCTCTTCATTTACCTGATGTCTTTAAAGTGTCTCATCAGCTAACTCCTCCTCCCCTGTGGCCTTCAACAAATTCCTATCTCCAATCCTAACCTCTCTCCTGAACTCCATCTTTCAACTTAGCATCTTCTCTACTTGGATGTCAAAAGCATCTCAAATCCACCATGTCCCAAATCACATTCCTGCCTCTCTCCAGCTGGTCCTCTCTATCTCTGTGAATGGTACCCCAGTCACCCAGTTACTCAGGCCAAACATTCAGAATCAAATTTGATAGGATTGGGGGATGTAGCTCAGTGGTACAGCATTTGCCTAACAGGCCCAAGTTTCAATCCTTACCACAACCAATACAGAAGTCTGAATCCTCTTCTTTTCCGACACTATCTGCCTGCAAAGCAGTTCCTCTTTAGTATCACCTGTTCTATTGCATTTCTTCCGATGACCACAGTAGATTTCTGTCTGATTTATTCCCTCTTTCCGCCCATAAATCTTGTCTCCAACACGAAGACAGAGTGAGCCTTCCCATTATTCTCTGTCATACCGGACTATGGCCTGAAGTCCTCCCGGTGGTCTGCAGACCTCTGGCAGTCTGTCTCCTGAGTACTTTTTCCTTCCCATTTCCCACTTTCCTTTTGATATTCACAAGACTCCAGCCTCATTGGCGTTCTTATTGCATCTCCAATTTTCCAAGGCAGCCTCTGCTTGGATGCTAGTTGAAGCACTCCCCTCCCCGCTTGCTCATGGCAGCCTCTCCTCATTTCCATCTCTGCTCCAGTGTTTCTTCAGCATTTCTAACAGCAGCTCCTTCCATCCACTATCTCTTTACCCTCCCTTGCTTGCTCCCAAGAGTGCTGCTGTGATGATGATGTCTGTTTCACTTACTCCTGTATCCCTAACAGCACCTAGAAGAGTGCTGATGGCGGTGTTCACCATCAGAGGGAAGATTCACACAAGCACTGACTGCTCAGCCTCCATCCTGGGCCCCAAGATCAGCATTGCCCTTTTAAACTTTTAAACAAAATTTAAAACAAATTATTCTTGCCCCAGTTTTACTCTCTGCATTAGGGAATAATAATAGCACCTACTCCTGTTGCTACTGGAAAGATAAGCAATACACGATGTGTTATTTTAAATGGTCATTGTATCGAAGTAAGACCTCAATCAATGCTGGCTATTATTATTACTGTTATATACTAGATCTTCTGATGTTTTAATTATTTTTTTGCCTGTGTATATGTGTGGTGTGCATAACAGAGATTGATGTTTGGTGTCTTCCTTAATCACTCTCCACTTTATTTTTTGAGAGAAGTTCTCTCCCTGAAGTTGGAGCTTACCAGTTTTGGCTAGTCTAGCTGGCCAGCAGGCCCACAAATCCTCCTGTTTCTCTCTGCCCAGCACTGGATTACAGGCAGGCACTGTCAAACCAACTTTTACATGGGTGCTGGGGATCCAAACTCAGGTCTGCATGCATACACAAAGCAAGCACTTTACCAACTAAGCCATCTCCCCAGCTTTGATGTTTTATTTGGTGAGAGTATATTGTTAGGTAATGTCCTCTAAAGAATGGGGAAATGATAGGGAATGATGGGAAACTGGGAATTATGGGGGAATAGTCGGGGGTGAATGGGGAATGATGGACATACTGATTTCCTGAACTCCAGAAAGCTTTTCCTTGGATGGATCCACGTTTGCCCCTAGCACCACACCCATTAGCTAGTCTACTCAGTACATACATCACTTTCTTGTCATCCTTATTCTCATTTTCATTGGATTACTCTGGAAACAATTTCTTTAGGAGGGTTCTGGGTGGTATGTAATCTGAGTCTTTGTCTAACAAAACCTGTTTCCCTGTTTTGATCAGACATTAGTCATAGCTTGACTGGGAGTAGAGCTAGGGTTCCTTCAGAATTCTCTCTGTTTTTTCACCTTCTGGCCCTTGGTTTGCATATCCCTAGTGTACTGTCTTCTTAGCTAGGTTTGGAAGGGTGAACGGTTTTCTCTTCAGCTTTAGGAGTCAGAAATTTCACCATGACATCTTTTATTGACTGTCTCTTTGGTATTGCTGCTTCCTGCTTAGTAGGTCTTTTGATGTTAAGATCAAAGTCTTTCTTTAGTGTAGAAATATTTATTATTTATTAGGTTAGGCCTCCATGTGAATTACTGTCGGTTGTAACTCAGTTTAGTGGCTGACTCTTGGGCCTCTCCTCATGCCTCATATTTTAGTTTTATGATGTCCATTTCTTTGATTTTCATTTTTGGGGATTTTTAAAAAAGTTATTTGTACATTGAGTTTTAGAATTATTCATTTTTTTTGTTCAGAGCTCCCATTGAAATTAGTATGCTTGTGTGTGTGTGTGTGTGTGTGTGTGTGTGTGTGTACAAGTGTATGTGTGCCATCATGTGCATGTGGAGGTCAGAGGACAACCATCTACCTTGTTTGTGACAGGGTCTTTCTTGTTTTGCCGCACTGGCTGACTCAGGAGCTTTAGGATTCTCCTGACACTATCTCCCATTGCTGCAGACACATTGGGATTACAGATGTATGTGCTACTTAGGGCTGGCTTTCTGTGGATTCTAGAGATCCAACCTCATCATCAAGCTTGTGTTGTGCCATCTTTCCAGTCCTAAAGTTATTCTGATGTACTTAAAAACATCCAACATGGGATAGAGAAATTAATCAGTGGTTAAGGCCCTTGTCTGCAGAGCCTAACTACCTGAGTTTGATTTCCTGGTGGCCATGTAAAGCCAGATGCACAAAGTGGCACATGGGTCTGAAGTCTCTTTGCAGTGTCTGGAGGCCCTGGCATACCCATTCTTTCTGTCTGTCTCCTTCTCTCTCTCTCTCTCTCTCTCTCTCTCTCTCTCTCTCTCTCTCTCTCTCTCTCTCTCCCTCCCTCCCTCCCTCCCTCTGCTTGAAAATAAATAAATGAAATAAAAATCCAAGCTAACCCGGGCGTGGTGGGGCACACCTTTACTTCCAGCACTTGAGAGGCAGATGTAGGAGGATCACAGTGAGTTTGAGGCCACCCTGAGACTACATAGTGAATTATAGGTGAGCCTAAGCAAGAGTGAGACCCTACCTCAAACAAACAAAATAAAACAAAGCAAACAAACAAAAATCCAAAACAGCTTCTTCATGTTCAAAGATTGCTTTTGGAAGTCAAGTAACTTCCCCTAAATCAATGAGGATAAAAATGAGGATAATTTAAGGTCCATCATATTTTCTGCAGTTTTCTTGAAGCAGTTATGTTTTAACATCTCCCCTCGCTCTGTAAAAGGGTCTGCCTGCCTCTTGCACTAGACTTGTGCACTGGGGAACTGTCCTCCAATTTAACCCACACCACATAGTATTAGGGAAGTTTTTGTCAGAGTTTGTGATAAAGGTTGGAACTTTTCCTAGTTCTAGTTAGAAATAAGTGTCGTGCATATTTTCATTTTATTTTGCTTTATTTCCCTCTGTAGGGAAGGAGACAAGAATTTTTATGAACTGTAATTTCAATCTCGTTTACTATGTAAATATATTAAATTCACGCCTTAATTTTTATGACAAGAGACTACAGTGTAAAACGTGGTGCTCTTTTGTTACTTACAGATTGACACATGAATAGTTTTAATTGTGCGCTTATTTACCTAGTCTTAGAATGTTATTTCACCATTTCATAAAAACTTGAAAAAACTTTAAAATTTTAAAAACTTTAAAAAATTCCCTCTCATGACATTTGTGTGATATTGAGTCTACATATGCTGTAGGATTAATCAGTTATCTTGGAGACATGATCTTTGAATAAGCACTTATATATACTTGTCACCATCCAAGTGTGATGGCAGGTTTGTAAATGTCTGTCTTTGTCCTTATGCTCAGAAAACACATAGTTTGGGGGAGGACAATAAAACAAAAATGTGTATCAAATAATGGTGGTGGTTTGATTCAGGTGGCCCCATAAACTCAATGTTCTGAATGGTAGGTCCCCAGATGATGACAATTTGAGAATTGGAGCATTGCTGGAGGAGGAGTGCTGTTGGCTTAGGGGTGTTATAGCAGCTTCCTCTGGCCCATGTTTGGCACACTCTCTTGCTGCTGTTGTCCACCTGATGTTGGCCAGGAGGGGATATTCAGCCTCTGCTCATGCCACGTTTTTCCCTGCCATCATAGAGTTTCCCCTTGAGTCAGTAAGTCAAAATAAACCATTTTCCTCCCATCAGCTGCTTTTGGTCATGTGCTTTCTGCCAACAATGAGAAGTTAACTACAACAAGAAAATTTGAGATATTGTGATAAAAATTAATTTGTGTGTTTGGGGGCTGGAGAGATGGCTCAGCCATTAAGGTGTTCACCTGTAAAGCCTAACAACCAAGGTTTGATTCCCCAGTATGCATGTATAGCCAGATACACAGAGTGGTGTATGTGTCTGGAGTTCATTTGCAGTGGCTGAAGGCCCTGGTGTGCCCATTCTCCCTGTCTCTCTTCTCTCTATCTCTCTCTCTGCTTGCAAATAAATTTTAAATAAATAAAATTTAAAAATATGTGTTTGGAGAAGAGGCGAATCAGTGAGGTATGGGATAGTCATTGAATTCTACACAGAGACCATGACATCTTATGTAAAGCCATGATAGATAAATGTGGTTTGTACAGGAGAGGAAATGGATACTGACTTCACAGATGACAGAAACAACCAAGGAAAGGGTGCTTGTGTGACAGTCAAGTTCAAGCCTGATTACCTTTAAAATAGACTGCCAGAGTTATAAATTAAAAAAAAAAAACTATCACTACAGTCTAAAAAAGACTATCACTACAGACTCTGCAGATATTCAAAAACCTGAAGCAATTGATAAAGCAATTTTATGCCAAGAATGAGATGGGCAATGAGAAGTTTCTAGAAAAACTCCAACTATCAAAGTAGACTCTCAAAAAACAGATTATCCGAATTACTGGTAAAGAAAGTAAACTGGTTATTTAAAGATTTTTCTCAAAGAAAACTGTACTCTGAAGGGTTTAGTCATAAATTCTAATACATATTTATGGAAGAAATAATACCAATCTTATATAAGTAGTCATAGAAGGTAAAAAAAAATCCCCCAAACTTTCTAAATATGAGAAAGTATAACCTCAATGTCAAAATTTATCAAGGACATTTCCATAGAGGAAAAGTCAAGTCAATCATATTGTAGCACCTACAAGCAAAAATCCAAATGCCAGCCAGTCAGTCGCAGCTATGTAAGATTGTATCAGGACTAAATTGATTCCAGACATAACATTATAAAATTAATCATAGCCCTTCAGCACATTAAGAGAGTAAAAAACCTACAAGTATCCCAGAGATGAGGAACAAAAGAGAAAACTTTGTGTGTGTGTGTGAGTGTGTGTGTGTGATGTGTATGGTACATGGATGCACATGTATCATAAAGAGCCTATGGAGGTCAGAGTTCAAACATGAGCTATCAGTCCTTGCCTCTGTCTTGTTTAAGACAAAGTCTCTCTTGCTTGGCTGCTGCAAAATCCAGACTAGCTGGTTCTTGAGTTTGTGCTCTCCTGGCTCCAACTCCCAGTGCCATAGGACTGTTGGGATACTGATGGGTATGTCACTGTTTCTGCCTTTATATGGGTTCTCAGCACTTTTAACCACTGTGCCATCTCCCTACCCTGAAAAAAAAATACTTTCAATAAAATTTGCCACTCATGCCGGGCGTGGAGGCAGAGGTAGGATGATTGCCATGAGTTCAAGGCCACCCTGAGACTACAGAGTGAATTCCAGGTCAGCCTGGACTAGAGCGAGACCCTACCTCAAAAAAAAAAAAAAATTTGTGACTCATTTAAAAAAAATCAGGGCTGGAGAGATTGCTCAGAGGCTAAGTGACCCTTCTGTACAAACTTGAGAGCCTGAGGGGGCCTGAGACCACTGGAGTTTGAATCTTCAGAATCCACATAAACAGTGGGATGTGGCCATGTGCCCATAACCCCAGCCTTGAGGGATTGCAGAGACCCAGAAACTCCAGGATCAGTAAGAGACTCCAGCTCAAAACAAGAAGGGCTAAGGGAGTGGGGGCAGGAGGAGATGGCTCAGTGGTGGAAGGTTCTAGCTTGCAAAGATTGCTGGTCCAGGTTCGATTCTCCAGCACCCATGTAAAGACAGATGCACCGAGTGGCACATCTGTTTGGAGTTTGTTTGCAGTGGCATAAAGGCCCTGGTGTGCCCCTAGACTTTCTCTCTCTCTCTCTCTCTCTCTCTCTCTCTCTCTCTCTCTCTCTCTCTTTCTCTTTCTCTCACATACACACAAATTAAAACAAAACAAAAACAAGATGAGAGATAGAATGTGACAACTGATATTCTGCTTGGGCCAGTACAGGTGAGGGCTACACACATGTGCATATACACATACATACACAAACACACCACACGAAAGTATCATAGTAAATTAGTCATGGAAGAGAACTTTTTTAATCTTATAAAGGTTAGGGGAAAAATGGAGGAAAAATCTTTTGATAAAATTTGTTATTCATTAAAAAATTCTTAGAAAATAAGTCACTTCCTACAACTTTCCTAATCACCATCAGGGGGGAACAAATCAATAACAAACAAGAAACTTCATGGCGGGATGTTAATTTTCCCTTTGAAAATGGGAATACATGATCTTAACCTTCAGAGGCTTCTAAGTGTGTGTGTGGGGGGGGGGGGAAGGAGGGGACCCCAGGGAGTAAACAATGACACCACACTGTGTAGTAAAGGCCATTACCAAGGTAAACACAGGTGCTGGTGTCCTCCAGGAAAGAGTTCGGAAAGGGTGTTGAGGACTTCAAGAGTGGCTGAAAATACAAACAAGTTGCAAAGAACAAATAATAACTATCCACAGAAAGATGGGGGGAATATACAAGGCTGGAAAAGCCATTTGTTAATGCCAGGAAGATGCAGTGCTTTGGGGAACAGTAAGGTCACAAGCATGATAGTGTGGCTCAAGGTGGGGGTGCAGGGAGAGATTGAACTGGGAGTGCATGGAAGAGCCATTCCTAGATGACATTGAGTATCCTTGGATGCATTTTCCCATGTCCGCTCTATTTCCCAATGTAAACATTGGCTGAATGAGTGAATAAATGAATGACTGGGTTCCAGCACCCCTTGTTCCAGGAGGCAATTAGGGTTTTCAGCAGGAAGGCAACCTGATCATAGATAGTTCTGAAATGAGGGAGGCACAGAGCACCAGAGGGAAGCCCTTGGTCAGCAAGCAAGTAGAGATTTAGGGGGTTCATGCCCTGGAGTGACCTGGGAAGAAGGGTTAAATAAGATGTGAGAGCTACCTGCTGGCTTATTGGAGGAAGGTCAAGTCTTGGAGGTTTGTACATTTCTAGCATGAGGCCTGGGTGTTTGGTAGTGCTGGTCAAAATCTTGGGGTGTGTGTGTGTGTGTGTGTGTGTGTGTGTGTGTGTGTGTGTGACCTGTATAAAGAGATGTGAGCCTCATGCGACCCCAGAATCAGAGTTATATTTGGACCATCCAGGTAGAAATGTCTAAAGGTGAGTCAAAATATCATGTTGGAACCCAGGAGGGAGGAGCTGGCTGGATGTCAGTAAGGTCTATGGGAAGTGATGGAAAACAGCACTGGAAGAGATCAGAGAGGGAGACCTCCAATTCAGGTAGTCCTGGGGACCCATGGAAGGGATCATTGGGGGTTTCCAAAGCTAGCTAGCCTGTGGTTGTGGGACCACGATTAGGGTTGAGCGAGCCACTGTCAGATACAAAAGGGCCTTAACCATTTTTACACTGCAGGCTGAAAGAGTGACCAATGAGCTGAAAAAAGAAATCCCAGGTAGAATAAGGTGGAAGGAATGCAGGTAGTTTGGAACCCAGGAGGAAGTAGGCTCTGGAACTCCCTTTTTATATGGTTACCCGGGTGAGCTACAGGGTGGTGTGGCCTCCAGGAACCATGGGGGTAGGGAACTTTAACCTGTAACTTTCCATGCCACCTTCCAGCTTTCCCTTTAAATATTATGCCCCTGGGATCCTGGCCTTCACTTGCCCTTGCCTGTAATTCTCCAGCCCGCTGGTCCCAGCCATAATCAGCTATGTGGGGTGGTTCCAGTGGGGGCCCCTCAATGCACATGAGCAAGTGCATGTCTAGACTCCTGACTCATTCTTTTAGCGCAGAGTCCCATACAATTCAGGCATTTCCAGTCATCTCTGTTTCCTCTTCCTGTATCTCTTGACCCTAGTCCCAGATAAAATTTATTGCTGTTTTCTAGGTCCTGAGAAAATTAAGATCTTTGCTGTTCAGGCCTCAGTTTCCCCTCTTTCTGAGGTCTGTTCTGCATGGCTGGTGCTCTTTTGGAGAAAACCATGTGACAGCAGGTACAAAGATGTTCATTAGTTATAAAAGGGAATTAGTTATAAAAAGGAATGAAAGAGTGTGAACAGAAATGTCCAAGAGCAGGGGAAAGCAGGTGGTGTTCCTTTCACAGCAGTTTTCAAAGTCAGTGGTTGGAGGTTCATTAGGAACATAGATATTCTTATGATTAGCTATCAAAGGGAAGAATGGAATGCATAATTATACATTGAGTGATTATAATATTATATGTGCCCATAATCATGGTACACACACACACACACACACACACACACACACACACACACACACACACCCCTCCATAAGCAATCTTGAAAGAAAAGTCTGGAATGCCAATAGTGGCTCTGCTGAGATTGTTGGACCACAGGCTTTTTTTTTTTTATTTCTCAAACTTTCTGTAATGAGCTTATATTAATCTTCCAACAGAAAAATGCAGATAAACAAGAACAATCTTTGAAAATGCCCCATTCTCTTCTGGGAATTTTTGAGCTTGAGTCTGGACCCATCTTGGCCCCAGCCCACCCTCCTGCTCTCCTCTCATTCTTGGGGCTTATCTGTATATCTGGGGAGAAGGGGGGTTGACAGAGGCTTGGGGCAGGGCCTCCTCTGGGAACCAGGTCCCCTCCCTGGGGTGGGGCAAGCAGGCTTCTATTATGAGATGTAGGCTCTTAAAATTTAAGGAAACAATTAAATAGGGGCTTTATAGCCTTCACTCAGTGAAAGAACAGGGAAGCTACCAGAAAGTTCTTGAGGCCTGTTTCCCACAATATGCCCCTGACAATGGCTATGAAAACTCCAGGGTGTGGCTTGTAAGGGTGGGACACTCAGCCTCCTAAGGGCACTCTGGGACCTGCAAGCTGTAAGAAATCAATACCTGAGGCCAGGGGGTAGAAATATGTCTTCCTAGGCAAAAACCAGAGTAGCAAGCCAGCAGGCAGCTAAGAAGGGCCCATAAGCCATGAACTGAAAGGTCTGTTGACAAGAGAAAAGAGAGAGAGAGGACCAGAGAGTGCAGTGTATCAGAAGTCACAGTTGATATCTTCCCCTTTGCTGTGGTTTGGTTTTCAGTGTCACTCAAAGCTCAGATTGTTGGAGACTTGCTCTCAACTGTTGGGAGCTGGTGGAAACTTTAACATAAGAGGTCCAGTTTCCACAATGGATTCAATTTCCAGAAACCCCCTTCAAGAAAAGGGGAGGTCTACTGGGAAGTCACTGGGGGTGTGCTCCCCCAGTGGGGAGCGGAGACCAGAGAATCACTGGAGCTTGTGAAGAGCAGGATCCAAAGTCAGCAAGACACTTCTTTGCAAGGGACACCTGACCTCGTTCAATCAGCACAGTTGAGGGCATGGGGAACTGCATTAGCAGATACAAACGCATACACCCCGGCTCCCCAGCAACACTACATGCACGCCACACCACGAGTGAGAGAGGGAAAAATGAGGGGGCTAGGAAAGTGGCTCAACAGTTAAAGGTACTTGCTTATAAAGCCTGCTGGCCTGGGTTCAATTCCCAAGCCAACCCATGTAACTTAGACACTCAAAAGTGGCACAGGAGTCTAGTGTTCATTTGCAGTGGCAAGAAGAGGCCCTAGTGTGTGTGTGTGTGTGTGTGTGTGTGTGTGTGTGTGTGTGTGTGTGTGTAGATCAAAGAGAGGACAGCCCTGGATATCATTCATCAGGTATCGTCCACTTTTTGTACACACACACACACACACACACACACACACACACAGGTAAGGATGAAATACATTTTTAAAAGGGGGGAACTGTAGAACAGTGGTCCTTTCTTCTCTCCCTGCTTTGCTTCCTGACTCGTGAAACACTAGTCGGGATTCTCTGGAGGAAAAGAACAATAGAACAAAGATACATTACAAAGGGGATTTATTAGATCCGCTTACATGCTATGGGCTGGGCATGATGTGGGCAACTATGGCTGTTAGTCAGACACTGGACTGTCTGAGAACTGGCATTAGACATGCCGTTGGAGAGGATAATGGAATCATGGCCACTCTCCTCTCTCCTCTCCTCTCTCCTCTCCTGTTTCTTCTCCTCTCCTCTCCTATTTGCCTCTTTCTCCCTCTCCCTCTCAAATAAATAAGTAAAATATTTTAAAAATCACTGGTCAGGTTGAGTATGTAAGAACCAAACCACATGATCTAATTTAGAAGATCAAGAAATAACAATTACCCTAACACCTGAGGTGGAGGAATAGGTTCCTAGTATATCTTTCTAATCGAATGCAACATCTCACTCGCAAGGCTCATCCTTTTCTTCCTCATACTCTTGCACAGGGGCAAATGGAAAGTCCATTATTTCTGGGGTGATTATAGGCATACATGCATGGAGAAGCTCCTTTGCCTCAGGACATGGGAGCTGTCTCCAAGGAATCAGAGCTTTCGAATCAGACACGTGGGTGTGAGGTTTCCTCCATCCCTGGCCAGTTGAGTGGTTTGGGAACAAAACACTGAATATTTCTGAACCTCAGTTCTCATAATTTTCATGTGAAAAATAAGATTAGCTCCTACCTAGCCCATCATGGAGGATAGGAAGAGGTGGTGCAGGAAAGCGCCCGCCTACGCCTGGGCACAGGTCCTCGTGCTTCTCCTGCCCACTCTTCCTCTCAGGAAAGGATTGGAAATTGTTCATCCAATTGGACTCTCAAGGTCAAGTTTTGGTCAGCAGCAGGATGACTTGATGCTGAGAACAAGAAGTCAAAATAGAGCCCCTTGCCGGGCATGGTGGTACACACCTTTAGCGCCAGCACTCAGGAGGCAGAGGGAGGAGGATCCTCATGAGTTTGAGGCCAGCCTGAGACTACAGAGTGAATTCCAGGTCAGCCTGGGGTGGAATGCGACCCTACCTCAAAAACAAAGCAAAACAAAACAAAACAAAAAACAGAGCCTCTTAAATCTCACGTGCTTAGTATGCTGGCCCGCCCCCTCCTGCTGTGCCCTGGAGTCTTCAAAGTGGAGCCACGCTTCTCCATGTGTGGAGCTGCCAATCTTAACCAATTCTTTTGAAAGGCTGGCTCCACAGGACAGTGGCATAACATAGGCCATGTGTCATCAACAGCAAGGGGTTACACCCAGCAGGCAGGCTTCTTTGTGCTTTTCTTATATAGTGTATGTAATGTTTGTTTTTGAAGAATGGTGTGTGTGTGTGTGTGTGTGTGTGTGTGTGTGTGTGTGTGTGTGTAGATGCACATGCCGTGCGTACACGGGTGTGGAGGCCAGAGGAAGATATTGGTTCCACCTTATTTCCCTGAGACAGAGTCTCATACCTTTTGGTTAGATTGGCTGGTCAGGAAGCTCCAGGGTTCCACTGCCTTGCTTAGTGCTGGGTTGGTAAGCATGTGCCACCATGCCTAGCTTAAATTTTTATTATTTATTTATTTATTATCAAGCAAATGAGGAGAGAGGAGAGAGGAGAGAGGAGAGAGAGAGAGAGAGAGAGAGAGAGAGAGAGAGAGAGAGAGAGAGAGAAAGCACCAGGGCCTCCAACTGCTGCAAACAAACTCTAGATGCATGCACCACTTTGTGCATCTGGCCTTTATGTGGGTACTGAGGAACTGAACCTGGGGTCGTCAGGCTTTACAGGCAAGCGCCTTAAGTACTGAACCCTGCCTGGCTTTTCATGTAGGTGCTCGGCTTTACACTCAGGTCTTCATGCTTGTGTGCTCTCTTATCCTCTGAGTCATCTCACCAGCCCCAGTACACGTGATCTTTGCTACAACCCGTGTCTTGGGTACATTGCAGATGGGGAAATGGGCACAGAGAAGTTCAGTTACTTGGTCGAGATCACAGAGCACTGGAGTCAAGCACCAAGCTCTAGGGGCCTCCAACCTTTGGTGAGACCTGCTATGCCTGTCACTTCTTGGGGCAGCACTTTCCAAGGAATCCAGCATCTGCACTTCAGAGCTACAGTCTTGTGCACTCAGATGAATTCCCAAAGCGATGGCAAGTCAACTTCCTCCTCCTAATCTGAAATCCAGCATGCATGTCCTCATGATGCTTGGGCTAGCCATCTTTCATGGCGTGAGAGGCAGAGAGACGAGATGGAATGGGGAGGGTGAGCTAAATTTGGATATTTCTTTTTGGTTAAATTTTATTATTTATTTGCAAGCAGAATGAAGGAGAGAAAGAGAATGGGCGCACCAGGGCCTCTTTCCACTGCAAACAAACTCCAGATACATGCACCGCATTATGCATCTGGCTTTACATGGGTATTAGGGAATAAAACCTGGGCTCACGGGAAGAACCTTTAACCACTGAGCCATCTCTCTAGATCCCTAGGAGTCTGAGCAGAGACAAAATACATGTTGTCCTGAGAAATCAAGAATGTTACATCTAATTCCACAGTAACTCCCAATGCCCAATCTGTTCCTGAATTCTAGGCTCTGGTTTCAAGTCCTAAAATAAATCCCTGTTCTTGCTTTTTTTTTAAATTTAAATATAAATTTATTGTCCATAATGAGTTACATTATTTAGTGGGCAAACCATGAGTTGTTATCCCAACTTCCCCAAATTCCCCCCCCCCCATCAGTTGGATATCCTCCTCTGTGGGCTGTCTGTATTAGTCCTTGTGGCAAGGGGATACTGGATATCCTAGTACTCAGCCTGGTCTTCCTGGCCCAAGTGTGTTGTTCTTGCTTTTTAATGTAATAATTACAAGATGATAGATAGTAAGATAAGCAAGCCTGGCTGTGTGGCACAGGCCTGTGAATCAAGAGGCTAAGGCAGATGATCATAAGTTCAAGGTCGATCTAATCTACATAGTGCATTCAAAGCTAGCTTGGGCAACTTAGTGAGACTTTGTCTCAAAATAAAAATACAGAAACACATAAAGCTGAAGACATAGCTTAGTGTCTATTAACATGTACAAAACCAAGACAAAACCAAGCAAACGCAAAAACCAAAAGAGGTCAAAATATAGAATATAAAAAGGATGTTGCAGACAGCATCCAATTAACTTTAATCTTACAGCAAAGAAATTAGCTATATATAGTCTGGTACTTTTAGGAATGGGTTAGAGTGTGTATGTATTTGTAATGTCTTCCTGCTTAAACCTGGTGATACAAAGTTGGCAGAGGTTTCAATTTAAATTGACAAACGGTGAAACGTGAAAGCCATCCTAAAAACACATGTTATAAACTAAATCTCAAGGTGAAAGGTGGGAATCCTGTCTTGACACAAAAGACAGATTCCAGCAGCTCTAGTATTCATAGTCACACAAGAAAAAATCATTCCAGAAGTTCTAAGCACCTGAATCCAGGTCTGGAATTCATGTCTCCTGTAGGAAATTGACTCTTACTGTACCAAGATCCAGAATCTTCCACTGGTAGACTTAGCAAATTTCTTCCTCTTGGTTGGGGGACTGGAACTCCAGGAAATTGTAGGGATCCATGTATAATCAGTGATGTGCTGAATCCAAACCAGAGTATGACTGCAATGAATGGATCCAAAAGGCATGGTGCTTTACATTTGAGCATCCTGAGGACTGGAATGGATTTTGCTCTCAGTGGTATCGGCAATTATAAAAGATAGTGTTTCTTCTGCATTAGTGATGTTAGAATGATGTCACATTTCACATCTTAGATGCAATGAGATAGAGGACTCTGCTGTGGCTTGAAAGTGTCCCCAAAGCATGTGGTGGACATTTAATCTCCAGTGCAACAGTGCTGGGAAGTGGGAAAAGAGTGTAGGTCATGAGGGTTCTGCCCTGGGGAGTGGGTTCCTTCAAAAAGAACAAGTTCAGGGCTTAGAAAGTAGTGGTAGAGTCCTGGCTTTGCAGGCGTGCGGCCCTGAAACACACGCACAGATGCACGTACAACTTTGGCCCTCTCTTGCATGCTTACCTTCTCTCTGACTCCTAGCCCTCTACAATTGCCTTTTTGTCTTCTACCATCGGATGACACAGCCAGAAGACACTCACCAGATGTCAGCCCCGTAATCTAGGAAGTTCTAGCCTCTCTAGAACTATGAGAAATAAATTTCCATTCAGTATAATTTACCCAGTCTATAATATTCTGTCACCACAGCACAGAGCAGGCTATGAGAGACTCCTGCTATAGTAAGGTTAGCAATAACTTTTAAATCATCATACTCTGTATTATTTTGAGAGCTTGAAAAACTAATGCCAATCTAATTTATTAGAGAATCCAGCATCTAGATTTGTAATTTTAAGTTGCTACATTTCTTTTTTTTTTCTCATGGTCCTGGAAATCAAAAGTTTGAAGTATTGAAGAGAATATACTTAGTTAAGTTTTTGGACAGTCTTCATAAGCTTTCTTTTTGGCCTATAGCTAATATGATAGAGCTTTCTTTCACTAGGATATAGTAGGCAAATGGCAAATGACCCAGAGTTGGAGGCTAAGCCACTTTGCTATTTGAGTTATTTTATTTATTTATTAGAGAGAGAGAAAGGAGAGAGAGAGAGAGAGACTGAAAGAAGACAGAGAGTGAGTCTGGGCATGGCAGGACTTTCTGCCACTGCAAACAAACTCCCGATGCATGTACCACTTAGTGCATCTGGCTTTACATGGGTATTGGGAAATTGAACCTGGGCCATCAGGTTCTGCAAGCAAATGCCTTTAATCACTGAGCCATCTCTCCAGCCCCTCCCCCCCCATTTGAGGTCTTCTAAAAAAATGGGTTCCTTCTCTCCTTTGGCTTCCCATGGCCTAGAATGCCATGTTTATCGGCTTGCTTGGTGCTGGGAAGCCAGCACATCCACAGAAGTGGGAAAGTAGGGCATCTTAGCAAGTGTCTTTAAGGAGATGTCCAGATTCTAGCACTCATCAGATCTGCTCACATTCTGTTAGCTAAACTTAGTCACATGATCAGCCAGCTGCAAAGTAGCCTGAGGAATATAGTCTGTGGTTGGATTATATAAATCCGGTTAAAACTCAGGGCAAAAAAAGAAAAAAAGAAAAAAAGAATGCCGGACATGGTGGCACATGCCTTTAATCCCTGCACTCTGGAGGCAGAGGTAGGAGGATCACTATGAGTTACAGGCCATCCAAGACTTCATAGTAAATTCCAAGTCAGCTTGGGCCAGAATGAAAATCTACCTCAGAAAACAAAACAAACTCCACCCCCCACCAAAAAAAGAAAAAGGAAGCAAAACAACCAAAACCCCAAAAAAATTCAGGGCTTTCAATTAAAAGAAAAATGAATGAGAATTATCACAGAAAGAAGTTGTCAGACACTACCATGAGTCTTAAGGCAATTTTCATTCAATAGGTTTCTTAAATTCCAGTAATTACTTAAAGACTTAGAAAGATATCACTTGTCAGATTTACAAGTCTGCCATGTCAAGTGTTTGAAGTGTTTTAGAGAATCAGATATATTTTAATTTTCAATGTACTCAAAATATTTTAGGAAATTAAACAGCTTTATGAATTAAGTTAGGATATTTAGGACAGTTTACTATGTCAAACTCGAGGCATTTTAACATTAGTTTAAAAGAAAATGATTTAACTTTTTTTATCAGAAATTACTAGATATTAAAAAGGCTATGGTGTAGCTCGGTGTGGTAATTCTAGTACTTGGGAGGCTGAGGCAAGACGACTGTGAGTTTGAGGCCAGCCAGAGAAACATAGCAAATTTCATCCAGCCTCCATAGACTACATAGTGAGCTCCTGTCTTGAAAAAAAAAAAAAACTAAAGGGGGGGGGAGGATAAATTAGATATAAAGACTTAGAAGAACTTAAGTTTCAATTATTTTGACTTTAGCAATTTGAGTATCCATCAAAACAAGTAACAGAAAGTAGACCTCTGCATTCTAAAATCCTTTCACAGACTTAAAAATATCACAAATATCACGAGTTAGGGCCTGCCTTTGTCTGTTATGTGCTGCTATAACAGAACACCCCAGAATGGGTCATTTCTAATTAATAGAAATTTATATACTCACAGTTGGAGACTGAGAAGCCCAAGGTAAAGGTGCACAAGTCTGATTGTCTGATGAGAGAGTGTCTCTTGATCATCATGGTGCCTTGAATACTCCACCCCAGCACTATCTTCACATGGTTGAAGGCAAAAAGGCAAGCAAAACACATTGTCCACATGAAGCTTCTTTAAAGAGCACCTGGAGTTGGGGAGAGAGCTCAGTTGGCAGAATGCTTGCCTAGCCCTGAGATCAGCTCCCAGCACTGCATAAACTGGGCACATGTGGCCCTTTGGAAGTGAAGGCAGAAAGACATTTGAAGTTTAAGGATGTCCTTGGTTGGAGGACAACCTGGGCTACATGAAACTGTTTTAAAAAAATGAAGTGAAATAAAGTTTTAGAAAATAAAATTTAGAACCAGCTTTGTTGTGACAGAGGCTGAGTGGTGAGGCCCAAGTCCCTGAAAGAACAGTAATCTATCCCTATGGTCCATCACCATGCCTTCAGACCCGGCCAAGAAGACCTCAGAAGTGGATTTGCTGACCAAGGAACAAGAGGACTTTGAGATGAAGAAAGCCGCCCCTCCAGCTGTCACTGGTGTCCTGGCCTCTCACCCCAACAGTTCTGACGTCCACATTATCAGCCTCTCACTCACCTTTCATGGTCAAGTGCTCAGTGACACCAAAATGGAATTAAACTCAGGCCATCCCTATTGTCTCATTAGCTAAAATGGAATCGGAAAGTCCACGCCGCTCTCTGCTTTTGGGAAACGGAGGTGCCTATCCCTGAGCACATTGACCATCTGACTCGTGAGATGCCTCCTAGTGACTAGTGTGTGATGAAAGTGACACAGAGCGTGCCATGCTGGAGAGGGAGGCTGAGTGGTTGCCCATGAGGATGCGGAGTGTGAGAAGCTCATGGAACTGTATGAGCACCTGGAGGAGCTGGATGTCCACAAGGCTGAGATGAGGGCCTCGTGGATCTTTCACAGACTGGATTTCACACCTGCCATGTGTGCAAGAAACTCAAAGACTTCAGCGAGGGCTGGAGAATGAGGGTTGCCCTTGCCAGAGCCCTTCTTGCTGCTCCTGGATGAGCCCACCAACCATCTGGACCTAGAAGCTTGTGTGTGGCTGGAAGGAGAGCTAAAGCACATCCTGGTCCTCATGTCCCATTCCCAGGATTTCCCGAGTGGAGTCTGTACCAATATCATCCACATGCACAGCAAGAAACTGAAGTTATTATGTGGGTGATTATAACCAGTATGTGAAGACAAGGCTGCAGCTAGAGGAAAACCAGGTGAACACACGAACTACATCACCAGGTTTGGTTATAGAAGTGCTAAGCTGGCCAGGCAGGCTCAGAGAAAGGAGAAGACACTACAGAAAACGATGGCATCTGGATCAACAGAGAGGGTTGTGAGTAACAAGACACTGTCATTTTACTTCTCACCATGTGGCAAGATCCCATCACCTGTCATCAAGGTACAGAATGTGAGCTTCAAGTACACAAAAGACGGGCCTTTCTTTTACAGCAATCTAGAATTTGGTATTGACCTTGACACACGAGTGGCTCTGATGGTAGGGCCAAACAGTGCCGGGAAGCCCACTCTTTTGAAGCTGCTAACTGGAGAGCTTCTGCCTACAGATGGAATGATCCAGAAGCACTCTCATGTTAAGATAGGACTTTATGAATTGAGCTGCTATTCCACTCAGTGAGGGGGGGCCCCTTGTTTGGAACTAGGGATTCAGGGAGATAGGCACCGGATCCCGTACTTTTGGGCTCCCAAAACAAGATGCACTATGGAACCGATTGACAGGGAGGCTACTAAAAATAGAATCTAGGTAATCCAGAATTGTGTATATTTGTTAACCTACACTGATCTCACTCTCCGATGGAGATTGTGTTTGTATTTTTC